>RJWT010051706.1:0-10667 GCA_004365215.1 Cuniculus paca
ACCACAAGTCATTAGACAGATGCAAATTAAAACAATGCTAAGATTCTATCTCACTCTAAGAAGAATGGCTATTATCAAGAAATCAACCAATAACAAATGTAGGCAGGGCTGCAGGGAAAAAGAAACTCTTCTTCCCTGTTGGCGGAAACATAGATTGATGCAATCACTGTGGAAATCAGTGTGGAGTTTCCTCAAAAACCTAAAGCTAGAGATTCCATTTGACACAGCTATTCCCTTTCTTGGTGTCTTCCCAAAAGAATTAAAAGCATCATACTGCAGTGATATATGCACATCCATGTTTATACCAGCACACTTTATAATAGGTGAATCTTTGAAACAGTCCAAATGCCCATCAACCAATGAATGGATAAAGATGTGGCTTTTTTTCAATGCAATGGAGAGTACTACTCTGCCATAAAGAAGACTAAGCTTGAGATATTTCTAGGTAAATAGATACACCTTGAGACCATAACCTTAAGTGAAGTAAATTGTACACACATGTAAATATTGCATGGTTTCTCTGGTGTGAGAAACTGAAAGTTTAAGTAAGAACCAAAATGTGCAATAGATACTGGGAAATGGGAAGAAAATGTTCAAATGAGAAGGGAAACAAGTTGTGGGGGGATAGAAGGGACAAAAAAAAAAAGAATAGAAGAAAAAATTGAGAACAAAGTGTAAGTAAGGAGAGGAAGAGGTCTCAAGGTAAGGGAGGGGAATGGGAATAAAAAGAAAAAACAAGATATACCATGTACGGGTACAAATTCCCTATGAGGAATGTTATCATTATGTATATCTAAAATGTACCATTAAAATAAAAAAAAAGAAAAAACTTCCTTGCCTACACATTGATAATGAAACTCTGGAACATCAAAGAAAGAGATCTTAAAAGTTACTGATGGAAGGCTGAGAATGTAGCTTGGTGATTTCAATGACTGAGCCCTTGCCTAGCATATCTGCAAAGTTCTCAACTCAAAACCCAATACTGACAAAAAAAAAAAAAAAAGAAAGAAAGAAAAGAAAGAAAAGTGACTTTCACTAATACAGAAGTTTGGAAACAGCAGAGGGGCGTAGTACTAAGAAGCAATACTATTTCTCATCTACTCTACAAGAAACACACATCTACATTTTTATATCTTAAAGCTGACACCAGTTCATACTGTCAACGCTTTATTTTTTTATTTTTTTTATTTTTTATTTTTTTGCGGCACCGTGGATTGAACTCACGACCTTGCGCTTGCCAGGCAGGTGCTTAGACCACTAAGCTAGATCCCTAACCCTATTTTTGAGACAGGGTTTCACTATGCCGTTCAGGCTGGCCTTGAGCTCACTTTGTAGCCCAGTCTGGTCTTGAACTCACAACAATCCGCCTGTCTCAGCCTCCTGAGTGCTGGGATTACAGTCGTGAGCCACCACGCCCGGCTGTCAACGCTTTAAAAGCTGGAAATATACTCTCAAATTTCATGATACTGCATAAAATGATAGTGTTTCCTAAACCCAAGGAGATATGGTAACTAGAATTAGAATTTTATATTTAATGAAATTATGTTTTAAAATTAAGAATAGAAAGCATGCTGGTACATGCCTGTAACTCCAGCATTCGAGAGGCTGAGGCCAGAGGATCACCACAAGGTCAAGTCCAGCCTGGGCTACATAATGAGTTCAAGGTCAGTTTGAACTACATAGTGAGACACTGCCTTCAAAAAAAAAAAAAAAAAAGAAAAAGAAAAAAGAAAAGAGTAGAGAGCCAGGTTTGGTGGTGCATGCCTGCTTAATCTCAGTTCTTGGGAGACTGAGGCACGAGGATCACAAACTCAAGGGTAATCTGGGTTACATAACAAAACCCTGTATCCAAAAAGCTGAGTTTATTATTAATGGGCCCTTTAAAAATTTCTAAGACAGGAGTGGCAGGGCATACTTATAATCTCAATTACTTGAGAGACTGAGGCACAAGAATCTCTTTAAACCCAGCCTGGGCAATTTAGCTACTTAGTAAGATTCTGTCTCAAAAAAACAAAAAACAAAAAACAAACAAAAATCCATCTGAGATATAATAAAGAATTAGAATAAAAAATAGCAAAATGTGTGCAAGTACATCTAAATAAGAATTAATTGGTTCAATCCCTGGTACTGGGAAAAAAAAATGTTTTGGGCTGGGGATTTAGCTCAGTGGTTCAAGTGCTGGCCTGGTAAGTGCAAGGTTGTGAGTTTGATCCCTGGTACTGAAAAAAAAAATAGAAGACTTAATTGGTTTAACAATCTAATTTATAGATGACAGCCCTCTCCTGTGAGTTGGCACCATTTGTGGACTGTGGGGGAGGAGAACAAGAAGTCGACAAGAGGCTAACACCTCCTGTGAGTCAGCGCCATGTGTGGGCTGACTGGGGGACAGCCAGATGCCAGCCCCTTCCAGCACACAGGCAGGGAGAAAAGAAGAGCCAGTGTTCCCCCCCAACCCCCATAAGCCATGGGTTGATCTGGAGAAACACAGGCTGTGATGATGGCTAATGAGGTAAAATACAATTTAATGCTTGTAGTGTCTAGTGTTTCACTGACTTTTCAGGTCTAAAGTCAGTAGTCTGATAGTCTATTCGGAGGGTAACAATACACAGTGTACTGTATACATGGGGGATCTCCTTCTGAAGGTGGTAGCCATTGTTGATTCCCTTTTGTCTTGTGTTCAAGTCCTGTATCATTCTCATTGTTTTGTTTGGTTGGGTTTTATTCTGTTTTACCTTGTTTAATTTTATTATATCTGATGGCATGGGCAGCTATTGCAAAGATAACAAGATATATTATGGTAGCCATTTTGGATTAATTATTATCTTGTTTTGAAGTCCTATGTTGCATTCATTGTTTTGTTTTTATTGGTTCTATTCTGTTCTGTTTTGTTTGATTACTATGTCTGAAGGTATGGACAGGTTTTTTGAAGACAACAAGAAGCATTATGGTAACCGTTGCTGATTTCCTATTATCTTGTTTTGAAATCCTGTGTCACACTGTCTTGTTTTGATTGACTTTATTCTGTTTTATTTTGCCTGGTTTTATTCTCTTTAAATTAAAATTTAAAAAATAAAAATCTAATTAGTAAGGTTTAAAATGAAGGTTATAACTAGAAGAAGACCAAAAAGAAAAAAAAGACATACACTTTGAGAAAAAAAATAAGTTAAAACAGTAAAAAAAACTTTAGACCTCTCATGAGTAACAAAGACTTCAGTTAACTTTGTTAAGTATAGTATATGTGTTAAAGTAATAAAGTATGTTATGATCATGATATGATAGCATATAGTCTAAAACAACTTGTTTTTGGTAAGATAAAGGAGGAATGGAACAAATAAAATACACATACTGAGATGACAGAAATATTCCTAATAACAGTATTAACAAATGCAAATGGACTAAACTTTCTAGTTAAGAGAAAAAATTATGAATCTTAACAAAAATGCAAAAACCAAAACCAACTCAAATGTAAAACAAATATGTAATGTATAAACAACTTCTGATATATTTCTGATATATTTGATAATATTTGAAATATTACAAAGGGATGGAAATGATCTAAAAATTACATACACATCAAAAGAATCAAGTCACAAAAGAATAAAACACTGTAATTCTGTTCACATAATTTTTTAAAAATTTTTTTAAGACAAGGTCTCACTATGTAGTTTAGGCTGGCCTTGAACTTGCTATGTAGCCCAGGCCATCTTTGTACTCTCAAGTGATCCTTCTGCCTCTGCCTCCTGGGTGCTGGGATTACAGGTATGTGTCACCACGCCTGGCCACATAAATTTTTAAAACAGATAAAAATAAACAATATTGGTTAAGGATACCTAAATGGGTGGTAAAACTAGAAGGAAGCAAGAGAATAACAGATAAATTGATCAAGTATCTTATTTAATACATCACAATATCATTGATTTTAAACATCAAACATAAAATACAAAATAATGACTAATATCCAGTCAGGCTTTTAATTTATAAAACTAAGGCATATCCAGGTGGGTGTGTAATTCCAGCATTAAGGAGGCTAAGACAGAAGGATCAAAAGTGTGAACCTGGTGTGGGCAACTTAGTGATTTACTGAAACCTTCTCTCAAAATAAAACATTTTAAAAAGGACTGGGTATTTAGCTCAGTGTGAAGCCCCTGAGTTCAATCCTTAGTACCATCAAAAGGAAAAAAATCAACTGCAATTTATTTTAGTAAACAAGTACTTTCAACTATAGCTTCCATATTTCATATTTGCTTAAAATATATGAACAAGGAGGCATAGTGTAGAAGGACACTCACTGCATCTTGTTTATATAAGAAAATAAGTAAATGCTCAAAAATTGTATTATACAAATATAATCTGGCCAGAGATTTAGCTCAGTGGCAAAGCACCTGCCAGGCAAGCGCCAGATTCTGAGTTCAATCCCTGGTACAAAAAAATATATATAATATATATATATAATATATATTATATATATGTTTTCTGAGACAGGGTTTCACTATGTAGCACAGGCTGGCCTTGAACTCCACTGGGATCCTCCTGCCTCATCCTCCCAAGTACTGGGATTATAGGCATGTACCACCATGCCTGGCTTTTTTTTGTTTTTAATAGGATCTCAATATGTAGTTCAGGCTGAATTGGAACTTGCTATGTAGTGCATGATGGCTTCAAACTTAAGATCTTCCTCCTGCCTCAGTCTCCCCCCAAATGCTGAGATTGCAGGCATGGACAACCATACTTGGCTCTTATAGTGATACTGATATAGCAGTAAACATGCATAGATTACATTTATATGAATTAAAAAGTAAGTCTCAAAAAAACAAGATTGAGTGCACATAGTAAATAAGTTATATTTAGTAAAATACCATTTACAATAATTTTTGTAAATGCCTAAAATAGCACTTTGACATATGTATTAAAAACATAAACATTGCTGGGCATGGTGGTGCACACCTGCAATCCCAGCATTTGGGAGGCTGAGGCAGGAGGATCACAGAAAGTTTAAGGCCAGCCTGGGCTACATAGTGAGTTCAAGGTCAATGTGAGCTACATAGCAAGACCTTGCCTCAATAATTAATTAAATATGAACATAAAGTTTATATTTCTACTTCAGAATAATTGTTATCCCTAAAAAGGAAGAAAAAAGTAATCCAGGATAGTCAAATAATTCTTCCATTTTGGTTTGTAGTAGCAGCTGCCCTTTCATTCCCCGCCCCTGGCACTGGGTCCCTTCACCTCTCATGGTGGCAAATACTTGACAGCAGGGTATTGAGGGGTTGCCCAGTGCTAGGAGTGGCAAAGTTTCTTACCAGCTGCTGTCTCCCCTACTTGTTCAACTATTTATATTGTCCATGTATTGTCTCTGTACTTTTCAGTGTTTTTGAAATCAAATACAAAAATTAAGATATGGGGCAGGGGACACAGCTCAATGATACAGTGCTTGCCTGGTGTGCACAAGGCCCGAATTGCAATCCGCAGTGCTGGACCAAAAAATGTATAAATATAATTCAATTATTTTTAAAATCATAAAATACAAGTATGCTATCAGATGGCAAAAATTGTTATTGTACTGTACTACGGTTAAATTTCAATCTAGTCCAGATTGAAATTTAATACATATTTGGTCGGTCCAGAATCACAGGTGTGCGTACCATGCCTGGCCTTGGAGACAATGTTCTTAAGATTTCCATTCTTAACTTTCATCTTTATTTTCCCAGCTTGTGCTCTATTAAAAACAACTTTAGTGAGCCTCAACCTTACTTAAATGAGCTTCACATTGTTTCAAGGAACAAGGTACTGAGGGGGTCAAAGTGTATTTCCGAAGGGATGAACATACACTGTAAATCCTTCAGTATTACTAACATCTTCTCCAAGATTTCCACAAAGTGAGGGTAATCTCTCTTTCTCTTTTTAACTTTTATTGTTGCTATGGTCTAAATGTGTCCCTCCAATTCACATGTTAAAACTTAATTGCCAGTTGTGATAGGTTTGGGAGGTGGGGTGTTGAGGAGGTGATTAAATCAGAAGGGTGCAGCCCTCATGGGTGGGACTAGGGCTGTGCTTATAATTGGAGGGCATGGCCCTGCTGGCTTTGCTTTCACTCTGTGAGGACACAGCAACAAGGCCCTCATGAAACATTCCAGTATCCTGATCTTGCAATTCCCAACCTCTAAAACTATGAGAAATAAACTTCTGATATTTATAAATTACCCAGTCTGAAATATTTTGCTATGGTAGCACAAATGGAGTAAGACAAGGTATATGGTTCATATTTTTCTTTTGACTATTACCTCATTCAGTATTATATAAAACTCTCATATCATCTGCTACATTAAAGGCACTTTCCAGCAAGCACAAAGATTACAGGTTAAACAAGTAACAAACTCAACAGGGAAAAAAAACTTGGTTACAAAGTTAATTTATATAGATGACAATACAGTTCGCCAAAACTAACTTTATAAAAATACAATAATGTATCGTCTAGCACCACACACACACACACACACACACACACACACACACACAACACAACATAGACGTCTAAAATTAAAAAATAAAATACGGCCATATGACAGGATTATTCTACAATTTTAGAGTTTTTTTTTTTTTTGGTTGTTTTGTTTTTTTTGAAACAGGTTTCACTATGCAGTTCAGGCTGCTCTTGAACTTGCAGCAATCTTCCTGCCTCAGCCTCCCGAGTGCTAGAATTACAGGCATACACCACCACACCCAGCTTATAACTTTAGGTTTGTACATGATTATTTTTACACAATCATATAATATGCTACTTTGGATTTAGCAGAAAGTAAAAAGTATAAATTTTTTACCACATCAGGCACAAGAGAAAATCTCAAATCCAAGGTCAATTCCCAAAAGACACCTGAGTTGTCCACTAATGAGACTGTCCTGCACAATGTGCCAGTAGAATGTTTGCATTTCAGAGAAGCTGTTGCCAGGTGAACGCATCACAAAGGTCTAAGAAAGAACCAGTCAGGTGAGGTGGCAAACCCCATAATTCTAGCAGTTGAGAAGCTGAGGCAGGAGGATTGCCATGAGTTTGAGGCCAGCCTGGGTCACATAGTGAGTTTAAGACCAGCCTGCACAACATAGTGAGTCCCTGTCTTAAAAAAGAAAGAAAGAAAGAAAAGAACTGCTAACGTGATATTATGACATAGGGGAATCAAACTCCTAACCCACTAGATGTCTGGTAAGAGTAGTTTTCTAAAATCAAAGAATGAATTTTAGGAAGAATGGAGGTTATGATTCTGTATATGCTTTATTTCACTTAACATTATGATCTCAGTTTTCATCCATTTTCCTATAAATGACTTCATCCTTTTTTGTGGCAGAGTCGTACTCTGTTGTGTATAAATGCTGCATTTTCTTTAACCATTCATTTGTTGATAGATACATACAGGCCACTTCCAAGATTTAACTATTGTAAATTGTGCTACTGTAAACATGAATATGTATGCATCACTGTAATAAGATATCTTTAACAACTTTTTTGGGGAAGGATATCAAAAAGGGAAATAGCTGAGTCAAAGAGAATTTTGTTTTAGTTTTTAAAAAAATCTTCATACTAATTTCCACAGTGGTTGCACAAGTTTACACTCCCACCAACAATGTAGAAATGTCCCTTTTTCCTCCAGCCTCTTCAGCATTTGGTAATATTTGATTTCTTCATAGTAGCCATTCTTTCTGGAGTGAGATGGAATCTGTGTTGTTTTAATTTGCATTTCTCTAATTGCCAGAGATGTTGATCATTTTTTTTCCATTTATTTATTGGCAATTGCACTTCTGAGAAGTGTCTGTTCATTATATTTGCCCATTTATTGATTGGTTCTTTTAATTTGAGGGGTCTAATTTTTTAGTTTTTTATGTATTCTAGATACTAGTCCTCTGTCTGAGGAATAACTGACAAAAATTTCCCCATTTTATAGGTTGTCTCTTCACTCTGTTGATTTCTTTGTTGTGCAGAGAATTTTAAATTTGTTATGATCCCATTTGTTGACTCTTGATACTATCTCTTGTAGCACTGAAGTTCTGTTCAGAAATTCCTTGCCTACACCTATGTCTTCAAGAGTTTTTCCTAGTTTATCTTCCAGCATATTCCCTTTTCTGTTTTAACACTTTGATCTCTGGCCAAGGTGTAGTGGTGCACGCCTGTAATTCCAGCACTCTAGAGGCTGAGGCGAGAGAATCGACACAAGTTTGAGGCCAGGCTGGACTACATAGAAAGACCTTGTCTCAAAAAAATACTTAGACCTTTGATTCATTTTTATTTCATTTGATTACATGGTGAGATATATGGGTCTAGATTTAATATTCTGCATATGTTAGCCAGTTTTCCCAGCATCAATTCTTTAAAAATCACTTCTTTCCTCAATGATGTTTGTGGCCCCTTTGTCAAGGTCAGAAAGCTGAATTTGCTTGGATTTGTTTCTCCATTGTCTATTCTGTTCCACTGACCTACACTTCTATTTTTGTGCCAATACCATGCTGTTTTTGTTACAAAAAAGAAAAGAAACAGAGGTACAAGCTCAACAGGACAGGTTTATTTCAAAACAAACCTGAGAGGAACTGCTCTGGCACTAGAAAGCAGACCAGCAGCTCTTGTATAGCCTATGGGGTCTTTTGGAGGGTCATGGGGAGGGGCAAAGTTTAATGAAAGTGGATTATGGCTACCTGCCAAGAACAAAGCTTGAGGGAACACAAGCTGTAATGGTTGCCCAAGAACGAGATTTGGGAAAGTGCAGGGAGTAGTGGCCATTATCAACAGCAGGACTGATAATATTATGAGTTCCCAGGTGCAGCTGTGCTGGGAGGGGGTTGTTTACAGGCCTTAGAGTGGGGGGAAAGTATTGGACAGGACTCCAATTAATGAATAAGAAAGCAGCTGACTGGAATAACTTTAACCAGTTCTTGTTCATTAATAGGAGGCCCCAGTGATCTCCATAGCCTTACAAGAAGTACTCCAATTGTTATTAAAAATATATTATTGTGATATGTTTACATTGGTCATCATCAAAAGGATTAAGTTTTCCAGACTATAAGGTTTTTGATTTAAAGATGCTCTGGTACAAAGGTTTTCATATGGCTATGACAGTTGTTATTGTTTTTGTAGTGTATTAAATGCATTCATGCCTACAGATGTGTGGACCTTCCAAAGTGTGGAACAAGGATTGTGTATAGTGATAGACTATTCTTTCAGATTCAGAACCTGTTTTTAACAAAAACTCATGTGATATACATCTCACTAAAGGCCAACAAGTTAGGTAAAATCTTCTCATGTATCAGATAGGGATGATTGACTAAATGGAGTATTTTATGTCAAAATGGAAATTCAGGTGTGTTACAAAATCATGACTGTCATGCTATAATATTGTATATGGTTTTGATTTTTAATTCTCTGTGTAAAATATGTAACTGTTTGTTAATATTCTATATATATTCAAATGTTAAAACAATCATGGTTAGTAAAAAATAATGGTTCCATTTTATGTTCTAAGGTGCTTGATATTTAGAGAAGATAATAATATTAAGCTTACTGTCTCTACTACACTGTAATGTTATCAACCTTTTCTTCTGGATGTTCAACAACTAAGGGTTGGAGACTAAAAAACAAGATATATAGATGGGCTAAGAGGATAGCCAATATTTTGGCCCCAGCTCTTCAAAGTCAATGAGCACCCAGGATATATATTAAAAAAAAAACCCAAAAAACAAACCTCTGCTGTGACATCCCATAACTCAGTGAGTCCCTGGTCTTCTGACTAAGGAAATTGTGGGGCCACAGAGGAAAGTGATCAATGATCTGTAGTGTGCCTAAGGAGAGTCACTAGGCGAGAAAAAATCTTCCAAGCTTTCATAGAAAGTAACTTGGTCAAGCAATGGTCCTGACTCATCTAGATGGCTGACACTGACAGAAGTACTAAGAGGTACTGTGCATTGTGCTGAGGAGACTTAACTGATCTTGATAGATAGCAAGATATTAATTATAATTAATACAGGTCTCATTTTAATTTGGTCTTGGGCATCTAATAGAAAAGTATAACCAAAAATGTGTAAAACAATGCTATAGTAATATGTTAGTTATAAAAGAAACTCAAATCACCACCACCTTCTGACGTTTGCCAGATAAACTGGTAACTGACTAGTATTATGGATTAATGGACTGCATAGGGTTAAATTTCAGAATGCAGGGACTTAAAATACTTGTACTGAAAAATTTGTAGCCTAAATGAGGAAGTTCACTCAGAATGGAAAGGGTTCAAGAATGAGAAGGTCTTCCAGAGTCCTCCAAACACCACTTTTCCGACTTAACTCACCATCCATCGCTTACAACTACAAAACAGAAAAGGGGGAGGTGTAGGGAGTGGCTGACGCTGGAAATTAGCAATAAAAAGGGTGAAATCACAAAAGATCCCACAGAAATCCAGAATATCATCAATGCTGACTTCAAGAACTTGTACTCTAATAAGACAGAAAACGCAAAAGAAATGGACAGATTTTTTTGACAACTATGAATTGCCAAAATTGAATCAAGAAGATATAAAAATTCTAAATAACCCAAAATCAATCAGTGAAATTGAAAATGTAATTAAAAACTTACCAACAAGGAAAAGCCCAGGTCCTCATGCATTCACTGTTGAATTCTACAAAAAAACTTAGAG
>RJWT010051707.1:0-10671 GCA_004365215.1 Cuniculus paca
AAAAAAAAGAGCATAGGAAAATGAGGGAAACCTTGAATGAGCAATATAGAGAAAATTGGAATGCAAGAAAAGATTCAAAGAGATATCCAGGAAATTAAAAATTCTATTGAAAGCTGGCAAAACCACTTGAAAGAAACTGAAGATAAACTTTCAGACCTTGAAGATAATTGCGGCTATGGATCATGAAAGGAAAGATCTCTTAAAAATAACAAGGAACCAAGAAATAACAATTCATTGGCTGCAAGACAATGCAAAGAAAAATAATTTAAGAATAATAGGTGTCAGCAAAAAAGCAGGGGTCAACACAAATGACATAAAAACTATTTGCAGAAGTAATGGCAGAAAAGTATCAAGGCATGGAAAAAGGACCTGATGCACACAGATAAATAAGACAAGGCTAGAACTCCAACCAACCTTAACTAAAATAAATCTATGCCCAAAATATAATAATCAGTGTCCCAGAAATTCAACACAAGAACAGAATATTAAAAGTTGTTAGAGAAAATAAATAGATCATCTGTAAAGGAAAACCCATCAGAATCATGACAGACTTCTCAACAATAACCATAAAGTCAAGAAGAGCTTGGAGTGAAGTATTTCAAGTCCTGAAAGAAAACAACTTCCAAGACCCAAGCCTTCCCTCATGAGTCTGTGCCATTTGCAGACTGTGGGGTGAGAGAACAAGGCCCCATCAGGAAGCAAGCACCACCTGGGAACCTGCACCATGCATGGGCCACTGCCAGAGTGGAAACAGCCAGACCCCAGCCCCTTCTGGTGCACAGGCTCACAAACAAGAAGTACCAATCCTCCCTCTCCACCATAACTGCCCAGCTGATCTGGAGAAACAGTCTGTGATGATAGCTATGCAAGTGAAATGCAATTGGATGCCTGTGGTGCTTTGGTGTTTTACTGACCTTGCAGATCTAGGGCCAGTGGTCTGATCATCTGTTCAGATGATAGTGGTATGCAGTGTGGCACCTAGAGGCGATCTCCTTCTGAGAGTGGTAGCTATCATTGACTCCCAATAGTCTGTTTTGAAGTCTTATATCATTTTCATTGTTTTGTTGGTTGGGTTTTATTCTCTTTTGTTTTGTTCAATTATGTTATATCCAATGGCATGAGCAGCTATTTCAAAGATAGCAAGATATATTATGGTAGCCATTTGGGATTTACTATTGTCTTGTTTTGAAGTCCTTTATTGCATCCATTGTTTTTGTTGTTGTTGTTTCTGTTCTATTCTATTCTGTTTGATTTTTACTATGTCTGAAGGTAACTGCAGCTATTTTGAAGACAACAAAAGGCATTATGGTAGCTATTGTTGATTTTGTAATGTTTTGAAGTCCTGTATCTTACACTGGTTTGTTCTGATTGGTTTTGGTCTGTTTTTTTTTTTCCCCCTTGGTTTTATCCTTCTTGAAATAAAATTTAAAAAAAAAAAAGAAAACAAAAGAAAACAACTTTCAACCCAGATCAATGCACCCTGCAAAACTCTTTCAAAATTAATGGAGAAACAAGATACTTCCATGACAAAGAGTTCCAGCCATAGTAGCCCAGATTTTATAGTTGTAGTTCTGATTCCAACTGGGCTAACCTGGTAAACCTTGCTAGAGTGATAAAGTACAAGCTGGCCTGCCTAACCCCAGCAGTTCACCATCCACAGACTTCCAAGGACAGCAGCAGTTGCTGCTGCCATTTCTCATCTACATGTTTTTGTCAACTCAGAATTCTTCAAGGATACCAGGCTTTCTTTGAGAAGGTCTTTCTCTGAACCTCCATGCAGGGTCTGTCTCTGGACAGTGCCAAAGGACAAACTGAGGGAGTGGGTGAGCAAATATTACCAGGTATACCCAATCCATTGTCTATAAGCTGCATTCACCCTGGACAGCTAGAAATGGATGATTGTGAACTTTTAACAGCTATGTGATAGTGATATTTTTCTTGACTTCACTGTTCAGTGCTCTAGTGTAGACTACATAGGGTACAAGGGACAGCTGTGTGGAGGAGGACTCAGTGTTAACTCTGCCTCCTACATCCATCACACAATCAGTGGAAGCAGAAACCAAACTGATGTGCATCAACGTTACCTGCACTTGGGTGGATTACCTGCACTTTTCTTCAGTAAGATGCAGTGATAGTAATATTTAGCCTATAAGTTTATGTCTGTGAGACAAACATTTATTATTGTTAAGTAGATAGGTAAGATTTCTTATTTAATTATAAAACTTAGATCTGTATTATTTCATAAAATAAGTGAATAAATTAAAATGTTTATTTTAGCAGCTTTAATACAGGAAGAACAAAAGCATATGAAATGCTTTTTGCTCATAATACTGTTAGAACTAGATATACAGTGTTGTTAATACTATATATTATATTATTAAAATATATAAAGGAAGTTCTGTTATTTGTATACATTAATTGCATTATGTATTTTACATGCAGCCAAAGATAAGTCCTCTTCCTCAGTCTGGCCCAGGCTAGCCAGATGAGTGACCCATTTGTCTTACAAGATAAAGCTCTTCCAGTATTATAAGCTCCCTAACATACTTAGGGTGGATTTTTAACTTACATGAATGTAAATCATTTTAGGTTCACATTTCAGTCAACTGAATTAACTATGTGTTAGAGCCACTTTCAGATGGTCATGCTCAAGAAGTGCAACAAATAGCTCTGCTTAGTATGCTTATTTGTCAAAAAATCTTCTGGAACAACATAACATCCAACACTTTTAACATTGGTTTTCACAAATATTTTCCCCATTTCTGTGGATAAAATATGAATTCTCTCCATAGTGTTGCTCATACCTGCATAGAGGTTATATATTATACATGACCCTCTGAGAGTAGAATGCATTCTAAATTTGGAAACAATGAGAAACATTGAGGACAGCTCCCTGAGGATAATCATATGTCCCTAAGAAGGAAATTATGATGTGGGAAATAATTACAATTTCTTCAGGCCAGAGGTAATGATTTCCTCAACCAAAGATAAAACTAAAATTTTCTGTTGAAAAAGAGGTTTGGTAGCAGTTATTGTTAACGTATCCAACTCCAAGGGACTTGGCCTGTTTGTCTTCCTTTCTAAATTAGGAGCTGCACTTCTTCCCAGTAAGTGACCTCTCTGTAACACAGAAGGAATTGTGAGGCTTTGGATTAAATTTGTGCTTACTTTGGCCATCTATATAGGACTTAGTTTTGCATTTCTTTTTCAAAAGTCTGCAAAACATGCCTTGAAGAAGTCATTTTTCTCTGAGTGAAAATTTGGAAGTTCCTGATATTTTAACTGGACATTCAATTGGTGATATGCAATTCTGAGTTGATCATATTTTTTTTGTCATTTTCTCCAATACACAAATAGAACAATTGGAAACTACCTGGTATCCCTTATTTTTATTGATGTGCTGTGTGACAGCGGCTACTTTGTATTTTTTCTTAGTCATTTGTTGTCCTTATATTAACAGATGGTACATATAAGTAACCGTTTTACTGGTTGAACACCTAACGTATTTGCTTTTAATGGAAACATTTCTTTAACACTTCTAATCTAATCAGATCAGTGTACAAGTTTCAAAAATCCAAGAACAAGTTCAGATATCCATTTTTAAAGTTTCTTTCTATGAAACTATTGCCAGTACGAATTTGAGTTTGATTACAGAGGCAGAATTTGCTTCAAAGACAAACAATAGGGGATTACTAACTACAGTAAATTTTATGGATTCTAGGGAGTTCTTTTTGTTCAGACATGCATTCTCTCTGGACCTTCCTGCTCTTGGAATTGACCTGTGGACATAATCATCAGCTTTTACTGCTCCTCAGCTTGGATCGGAGGCTAGCCTTGTAATGTCATGGCAGATGAAGCACTGACTTTAAATGTAGCCTTTACATGAGTACTCCCTCTCAGATGTTCAAAGCATTTGCTCAGTGCATAAATTGCCCCCAGCAGGCATCACTCCTACATCTTTCGAATGCTTGCAACACTGCATAGACATGGAAGACCTTGGGAAATGTGGGTCCTTCAAGCTACCAAATTGCTGGAAAGGGATTCAGCTGAGAGCTGCCAGCTGCCTGTCCTTTCAGCATTTACAAATGAGTGCTTCAGGACTGTAAAAGATAAGGGAGACCTGGGCACAGCATCAATCTGCTACAGAAAATAAACTAGGAAGGAACATTTTACAACTTGTTAGGAATCTGGGATATTCATCACAATAAATTTGAGTTATAGACCAATGTGAATCTTAGGAAAGCTCTAAAACAATATTGTCCAATCAAATTCAAGAATATGTGAGCAAGGTGGATAGATAGTAATGGGAGTGGTTGGGCATGATGAGAATTCCAAGTTTGTATTGATATCCAGAAAGCAGAGAGTCACTATACTGACAGAATAAAGCATACAATCCAGAATTTTTTTTAGTAGATGCCGAAGAAGCTTTTTCCAAAATTTAACACTCATTCATAAATAAGAACTCACAGAAAACTTTAAATAGAAGTAAATTTGTTTTCAATAACAGTCTTCCAATGTTTTTCCTAAGAGCAGAAACAGAATGTCTACCTTCACAATTTCTGTTCAATGTTGGAGTCGTGGTACAAGAAATCAGAACATGACGATGATTTTAAGATTGGAAAAGAAGAACAGAATTATATTTAGTTAAAGATGTTGTGGACATTTACACACAAAAATTATGAGATATATAGAAAACAATTATAAAGTGTATTAGTGATGTTTCTGTGACTGGGACAAAATATTTGACAGAGGCAATTTAAAGGAGGAGAGGTTTATTTGGGCTCATGGTTTCATGAGGTTCAGTCCATGGTAAACTCCAAACCAAAAATGGAAAACTGCCTATTGGAAGGACATGATGGATGAAAGCTAAAGAAACCATAAAAGCTAGAAATATGGAAATAAGGAGACAGAGAGAGAGAGAGAGAGAGAGAGAGAGAGAGAGAGAGAGAGAAAGACCCACTTTGTCTAAACTGGCCAAATCTTCTAACAGTGTAGTCAACTATGAATTCGTCAATGGAGTAATTCACTGATGAGTAAAGTGACCCCCATGATACAATCACCTTCCAAAACCCTACATCTGATACTTTTGGGGATATTTTAGATCTAAACCACAGTACTCAATATAGCAAAACATTCTGTTAAGGTTACTGTCTAAAAGTAGGTACAAGTAAATCTCATATATAAAATTATTAGCAATTAAAAATGAATTTAAAGTCATTTTACTTGGAATAATATAAAAATAGCACACAGAAATCATTTTAACAAAAACTATTTAATAATTGCATACAGAAAACTAAAAAGAAATGCATCATTGACAAAATTAAACGAGTTGAAATTTATAACATGATGATAATGTGTAATAAGTTGTGAAATAATTTAGTTTAAAGACTGATATTTTCCTTGCCCTGAATAGTATGTACTTTTTTCAGCAAATACAATGGATTTAGAACTTCCTCTTTATCCTTTCTTTCTCCTTCATGTTTATTCTATACTTCTTGATGTTTCACAATTTTCTTTATGTAAATAATTACTATAATATATTTCAATATCACTCAACTAAGTGCATCATTATAGTATATATGTTGTTCTCCTCCCAAGTTATTGTTCATCAAAGAAATCTCTAACCTCGTATTATATAATACTAGTAAATTAGGGAACATGAAACTAGATCAATGTGATGGACATGGCAGAGTTGTTAAGTGGAAAACTCCAAACATAATATGACTGTCTTATTTCAAAGGCTGATGGAGTTGCAAACAATTTTATATATGAGCAAAACTCTTTATAACATATATCAGAACATTTTTTACAAAATGTGAAAGGAAATGATCACGAATGCCTTTCTACTGTAAGAGTCATAATTTGAAGCATTTATAGAGAAATGTTTTTATATCTTAAGGATAGTTGTTTTGAGAGTATTTTATTGTCCTAGTGATAACACCAGGGTAGTTCATATAGCCTATGTTATCGATATGTCTAATAATGAAAGTTCATTCCTACTTCTTTATAAATTTTGAGAAAGCTATTTCATTATCTTTGGTGCAAACTTATGTTCCCTTCTGCTTCTAACAGTAATTGCCACATGTATATAAGGCACTAAAATGCTAACAGTTTCTCTCCAAAATTGAATGTCATTTTAGATATTAAAATATCCTTACAAAACTGGGAGTGCAGCTCAATGGCAGTATGCTTTTCTAGTGTGTATGAGTGGCCTCTGCATTAAAAACACAAAATAAAACAAAAATGACCCAGTGACATAATTTAAGATGAAAAGGTTACAATTGTAGAAGTCTATAATTAATTCTAATTTTTAAGCTAGCCTTAACAGAGACAATGATAAAGACTCATTTACCTTGAACAAACATGTACTCCATCTTTTTCTTTGCATTATTGATTTTTAAATCTATATTTCAGGTATTAATAAGTAAATATTTTCTTAAATAGGCCAGAATTTAAATTTAATTAGAATTCACATCAAATGCAGACTACCTACAATGTAGACTATCTAATCTTTTATAACAGAAATCAACATTAAGAGAATATGATATTTTGTCATGTAAACATTACCAGGAAAACTTTAAATTTTGTTAATTTAAAAATTTATGTGCCCAATTTTAATTAAGTTAGATGAAATCAAGAGAAAATTTAACTTTTTTCATATTAGCATTGTTATTTTAGCTGTTGTTCTCATTTAATTCATAATGTATTCGTGCTTTTCTGTAATTTTAAAGCCCTAAGGGAAACTACTAACATTTTCCCCTGACCTATATGGTAAATATGGATATATTTACTCATTCTATTTTAGTTTTTGAAGTGTGGAAGTCTAGTAAGTAATAAAATAATCTATTGGTTAGAAAGTTACTCCAGCATCCCAGCCCTTTTTCTGTTGTTTATTAGGCAATATGGAGAATTGATTTGAGCTTTTACATCCTGAGAAAACTATTTATACTGTACCTACATGGGGCTATTAACCAGATGAGGCAAGCAAAAGCCGGTAGTGCTTTTAAAGTAATCCACACCATTCCAAATGCTTGAACAGGGAGTTCTTTACCTCACTACATGTTCCAGCACCTTGAGAACTGCAGAGGCTGGAAGCTAGGAAAAATGTGTCCTTATATGAGAGCGCTGAGGGCACCTGGGCTACCTGCAGCCTCCTGTGTTAAAGTCAAGAGAAGATAGTGGTGGAGGCACAGTGGGCAATGGGAAAGACATGACTTCTGTAAAAGACAAAAGATAGAAAACAAAAATAGGGACAATCTTAATTATGAGAAAGTCATGGGTGACTATGTTTGCTGAAAACATTAAATGATGTCTTCGTTTTAACCAATGGGGCTGACAGACAAATCATTGATTTTAATAAGATAATACCGGGAGGAAAAGAAACAGATTTTCATTGGAACCAATGAATGTCAGAAGGACCAGTTAATACAGATAACTGTCTTGGTGTATGCAGGGGTACACACCAATAAAAATGATGGCCAACTTATCAGAAACAATGGCAATCAGGATGGAGGTTCCCAAAGTAACTAAAAATAGACTAAGATGTGCTCCAACAATTCTTGCATTACTGCTACCTAAATATCCACAGTAAGTGAAATCAGGGTGTGGAAGTCATTCTGCACTTCTGTGTTTATTCTTTCTCTACACAGTAGCCATGGATAAGGACTTGATCTACAAATAACAAAGGTATAAAGAAAATGTGGTACACGTTCAGGATGAAATACAATTCAATCATGTAAAAAATGAAACCCTGTCATTGTTATGTATGGAACAGAAGATGCTTACGTTAAATTAGCAAGCCAGGCACAGAAACAGAACTACCAAATGATATTACTCATCTACAGAATATTGAGGAGTTGTGCCAATAAAGTTGAGAATGTAATTAACAGTTGTTCTAGCATATGGATGAAGAAAGGTTGGTCAATAGGTGCAAGTTTCAGCTAGATAGGAGCAAGAGGTTCTGAGGTGCTATTGCATAACAGGCTGACTATTGATAATGATAATGCATTATATATTTCAAAAACTTAGAGAAAGGATTTTGAATGTTTTTTCCATTTAAATGTTCATGGATATATATGCAACCTAATTTAAGCATTTGATAATATAGATGTATATTTAAACATCATACGGTACCTCATGATTATGTATTTTCTCATGTTATAAGTATAGTTAAAAATTAAAATAGTAAATTTAGTAATAATGTCCTTTTCAAGTACTGTGATGAAAGATGAAAATAATAATAATGAAACTGGTTTCAGAAGTGCCTTGTAATTTAAACTAGTCTCTTGAAATGGTTTAATTAAGTCAGTCAGTTTATATAAAATGCTGTTAGGTCAGGAGGAAGTCATTTTAGAATCTTAACAAGACCAGAAGCTGGACAGAAAGCACAGAAACACAGTTCTCTGTGAACATCACTTCCTGCAGCCCTGTGCTGTGACAAGCAGCATATAATTAAATCTCTGTTTCTCGTGTTATTGCACAGTTTGGTTTTACTTTTTCAATCCTGGAGCATCTATGAAAGCACATGAACTATTTGAATTTAGATATTTGAATATATATTGATAAATAAGAAAGCCTTCTTTGAAGTAACATCAACATTTTACACAAAGATAGAGAAAGGACTAGAGAAATTTGCCTAAAGTATTTCATTGGCTGCTGTTTACTTAAATATGAACTCTTCCCTAAAGAGTCATGTATAAAGGGCTTTATCCCAAATGTAGAAATATCTAGAAAGGTGATTTCAGGATAAGAATTCTAATACCATCGATGGATCAACCCATCAATCAGTTCAGAGTTAAATTATTTATTAGGAGGTGGAGACTCTATGGACGAATTAGGGTCTCTGGGGCCATGCCTTTGAAGGCTGTATCTTCTCTCTCACTCTCTTTCTTCTCTCTCTGCTTCTTTTCTGCCATGAAGTGTGCAGAGTTCCACTGCCACATACAGTACTTTTGTCATGCTGTTTTTGCCTTGAATCCAGTGTACTGTACACTGACACTTCTGCAACTGTGAGCTGAAACAAAATACTCCTCTCTTCAGATGTGTATGTCAGGTCAAAGCAAAATGAAGTTGACCAGCACAGATACTGATAATTAAACCTCCAAAATATAGAGTCAATGTAATGTAAATATTATCTGTTGAATTACCTTCTTACTATAGTAAAAGGATTGGAGTGTGTTTGTGTATACCGGCAAATTTTGAACTTTGATGGCTTTGTTCAAAATGGAAAAGCTAAACTACATATCCATTCCAGCTATGCCATGCTTTGAGACAATAGTTCTGGTATCACAAATTATTTTCATTAATATGTTGCTTTTCATTTAGCTATGTCCTGTTTTAGGAGACTACAGTAAGTCATGCAATTGCATTATTAAACATGTAAGGTAATTAGGAAATCGCTAGCACAGATGCATGATAATAAAATACTTTGACGAAGTGCTTACTAAATAATTTTGTTCTGTATATAAGACAAAGATACTTTATAAAAGTGCTATAAAATACCAAGAAGTTAAATTATTTTAATTGGATCATCCTTGTTCTATAATCTGTATCATAGAACTTAATGATTCTGAGTGAATAGTCATAGAGTGTAATATATAAAGAATAATACAGTTTTCTATTTTTTATAAAATATTCTATTATTTTAAAAGCACTTTGCTTTTTTTCTAAAAATTTTCTAAGTTGGAATTATAATTTATTTTTCTTTATGTGGATATACTTAGAAGAATACTAAAATAGAAAATTCAGAGTTTTTATTTGGCTAATTAGAGTATTTTTTAAATTGAATCTTTACTAAATTACTGCGCATTTGTATAGAAGTAGAAGAAACACTAGACTGCCAACCCGGTATGCTTTTTGTCTCACTTTTTCTGATGTCACAGTAAGGATACTGACATGGACTCAGTCCACCTTGGTTTACTCAAATTTTGCAGAGACTCATTTGTGTCATTAAGATGTTTTCTCAGTCATTTTTACAAATTATGATGATAATATTTATTTATGTGCTCATCAAGAGTGAACTAATATGGTCATGTGATTCACTATAGCTTAAAACAACACAAAATCTTGACAGTCTATTTAGAATATTACTGAATGTTTGTATTAATCAGTCATCCTAGGTTACAAAGTACCTGCCACTTGCAATAAACTTGCTTTGCTTATAAGTTCAGAGCATTCAGTCCATGGTTAACTGGTCCCTAGGAAGAAACAACATGGCAGAAAGGCATGGTGGAGGAAGGATGTTCAACCAATGCCAGCCAGGAAGCAGTAGAGAGGCTACAAAATGAGAGAGGAGGGAGAGAGAGACAGACAGACAGAGATAGAGAAGAGAGAGAGGCAGAGGCAGAGACAGATAGAGAAAGACCCAAAAAAAGCATGCCACCATAACCCACCTCCTCCACTAGTCCCATCTCCTGAGAGTACATTCCAATACGAGCTCATAATTCATTCATGAGACTGACACTTTAGTGATCCTGTCACCTCTCTAGGTTATGCACCACCTCTGACCATTATTACACTGGGTATCATCCTCTCAATGCATGTGTTAATACATGTAAAGCCATACTTCATCTCAAAACCTTAACAATCCTCACTTCACATCTATAACATTTATAGAAAGAAATCCAAAATACAACAATAATAGAGAATCTAAATGGTGGTGATCACTTTAAA
>RJWT010051708.1:0-10601 GCA_004365215.1 Cuniculus paca
CCCGGCCCTGGTGTTTTTGAGACAGGGTCTCACTATGCCGTTCAGGCTGGTCTTGAGCTCACTTTGTAGCCCAGACTGGTCTCGAACTCACAACGATCTGCCTGTCTCAGCCTCCCAAGTGCTGGGATTACAGGCGTGAGCCACCACGCCTGGCTGTATTTTAGTTTTAGGTCTTTGCTCTTCGTGTAAATTCACTCGTTCTTTCCAATTTTCCATTCTTATACACTGAATCATCTTATCAGTTTATAATAACCTTTATCAAGTGGTAGTTGGCATTTGTTTATCCTTGGCTGATTCAAAGTACTAGTATAATTTCCTTGAAATCAACTTTTTCCCATCTCACAAACTGCATTCTTTTCAATTAATTCCCAATAAACTCTTAATTGTCCACGCGTTGGCAGAGCTGGCAGTTAATCCCTGTTTAAGCTAATAGGTTCAGCTTCTTCAACAAACAAATCTTTCAGGAAAGCTGCTGAAAAGCCAGAGAATTAACTGAACCTTGGTTCGTGGCTCCTCGCTTTCCTCGAGCCTTCCCTCTTGCGCTCTGGACAACGGTGCTGTGGCGCCAATGAATGTGATAAAAAGCAGAGGCACCGTCCAGACAGGTGCAGTGTTCTCCTCAAAGCTCATACAACGCTTCTTGTGCCTCGCCTCGGTTTTATCTCGTAAAGTAGGCGGGGTGTGGCAGTGTACACCTGTAATCACGGCCACTAGAGAGGCCGAGACAAGAGGACCTCAAGTTTAAGCCCTGCCTGGGTGATTGGCTGCACCTTGCCTCAAAATAAAATTGCATCGTTGGGGAGCGATAAACTCAGTGCTCCCTGGGTTTAATCCCTGGTTGCATTAGTTTCCTGTCACTGGAACAAAACACCTGACACCCAGGACTCAAAGGATGAGAGCTTTATTTTGGCTCACGTTTCAGAGACCAGCTGGCTCGGAGCAGAGAGGCCTAGGGAGGGGAATGGGACAGCAGCCAGGAAGCTGAGAGGAGAGAAAGAGCCGGGGTAGGGGTGCAGACAGGACCCAGGGCCCATCCAGGCCCCCTCTGGCTTCTGGGCTGCTTCCCCACAGCGCAGTCAGCACAGCTAGCTCATCACTGGATCAGTCTCTGGATGAACACAGCACCCCCCATCCATCAGCCTTCCAAAAAGCCCTAGAACGTGCCTGTGATACAATCATCTATTTTTCAGTCAGAATTAAATTTTCAAAGTGGAAATTAAGTTCATTGTGATTTTTATTATAAAAATATGCTTAATATAAAAAAACAAGTACAAAAACATCTAAAAAAAAAGGAAAATATTACTAGCATTCTCGCATCACAGAGAGCATTCTCACATCACACACCACTGTTAACAGTTAGATGTACAAATATCCAAACATTCTTCCAATAAGTAAAACATTTTTATTAAAAAGCACACCGTGTATGCCATTTTAAATAACCTTTGTTTTTCTGAGTGATATTTATTTATTTCATTTAAAATAAATGCTTTCATATGAATATAAACTAATTCAGACAGGCATGAAGGTCCATGTCTGTTTTTGCAGCTCTCTGTGAGGCTGAGGCAGGAAGATCACAAATTTAAACCCAGCTTGGGCAATATAGTGACTCAGTAAGACCTAGTTCAAAATTTTAAGAAGAGTGTAAGGGACTAGTGAAGATGAAGCTCAGTGCAAAGGTCCTAGATTCAATACCTAGTGCCACAAAAAATAATAATCATAATAAGTAATTAATTCATTTAGACACAATGTAAAGAGACAAGAAAAAAATAAACAGCAGTGTACATTTCACTTCATAGTATAGTATTTACTCTGGATTTAATACAATATTCACTCTATAACACTATCATCTTTGTAGGGGTGGGCCTCTGGGGCTCTTCTGTTATCCCAGTATTGGGGAGGCTGAGGCAGGAGGATCACTGTAAGTTTGAGGTCAGTCTGGGCTACAAAGTGAACTTAAGCCAGCCTATACTACACAGTGAGACCTTGTCTTAAAATCATCATCATCATCATCATCTTTTGGAAAGTCATTTTTTCTCTTATGTTATTATTTGTGCTGTATCAAAGATTTAATGCAATTTAAATCTCAAGACCTAGGCTTAGTAACACAGGCCTGTCATCTCAGTACTCTGTGAAGCTGAGGCAGATGGATCACAAGTTCCTACCTACTCCGGACAATTTAGCAACTTAGGGAGACCTTGTCTTGAAATAAAAAATAAGAAGCCAGGCATGGTGGGACACACCTGTAATCTCAGCACTCAGGAGGCTGAGGCAAAAGGATCGCTGCAAGTTCCAGGCCAGCCTGAACTGCATAGCCAGACCTTGTCTCAAAAAACAAAACAAAATAAGTAAGTAAATGAGCAAATAAAAAATGAAAAGGGGGCCGGGCGTGGTGGCTCACGCCTGTAATCCCAGCACTCGGGAGGCTGAGACAGGTGGATCATTGTGAGTTAGAGACCAGCCTGGCCTACAAAGTGAGCTCAAGGCCAGCCTGAACGGCATAGTGAGACCCTGTCTCAAAAAGACAATAAATAAATAAACAAATAAATAAAACACGCCTAAAAAATAAATTAAAAAAAAACAAAAATTTTAAGAAAACCACATTTTAATCCATTCATTAGTTGATGGGCATTTGGGCTGTTTTTAGGACTTGGCTATTACAAACTGTGACCCTATAAACACAGATGTGCATGTATCACTGTGGGAAATAAGTGGATCAAATGGAACCTCTTGTCCTAGGTTTTTTTTGCGTGTGTGTGGTTTTTTGGGACAGGGTCTCCCTATGCAGTTCAGGCTGGCCTTGAGCTCACTTTGTAGCCCAGGCTGGTCTCGAACTTGCAACAATCCTACCTCAGCCTCCTGAGTGTTGGGATTACAGCTGGATTACACCCAGCTCGTCCTAGTTTTTTGAGGAATCTTCACACTGATTTCCGCAGTGGTAGCACCAGTCTACACTTTCACCAACAGTGGAGAAGTATTCCTTTTTCCTCACAGCCCCTCCAGCATTTGTTATTGATTTCTTGATAATAGCCTGTTTTTCTGAGGTGAGATGGAATCTGTGTTTTAACTTGCATCTCTTGAAGGATCACTGATGTTGAACATTTTTTCAAATATTTATTTCTACTTCATCTGAGAAGTGTCTATTCATTTCAAGTACTCACTTTTGGATTGGGTCTTTAAATTTGGGGGGGTTATTTTATTTTAGTTCTGTATATATTCTAGGAATTATTCCTTTGTCTGAGGAATAGATGGGAAAAAATTTTTCCCGCTCTGTGGGCTGCGTCTTTATTCTGTTGATTTCTTTTGCTGTGCAAAAGCGTTTTAGTAAGATGAGATCCCAATTGTTCATTCTTTGTAATATTTCCCCAGTGATTGGAGTTTTGTTCATTAATCCTTTGCCTGTACCTATGTCCTCAAGATTTCTATCTGTTCTCTCATCCAGCAGATTTAGTGAATCTGTTTCAATATTTAGGTCTTCGATCCATTTTGGCTTTAGTTTAGTGCATGGTGAGAGACATGGGTCTAGTTTTAACCTTTTAACATGTGGAAAGCCAGTTTTCTAGCACCATTTATTAATGAGGCTATTTTTCTTCCAGTGAAGGTGTTTGGCCCCTTTGTCAAAGATAAGGTGGCTGAGTGTGTTTACAGTTGTTTCTGCATTTTCTAATGTGTTCCATTGATCCTGGAGTCTGTCTTATGGCTACTACCTGTTGGTGGGTTGTTTGTTTGTTTTAATCAAAGTAGCTTTGTAGCATAATTTCAAGCCAGGGATTATGATGCCCTCTAGCTTTCCTTGGTTGCCCAGAATTACCTTTGCTATTCTAGGTCTCTTCTGGATCCAAGTGAATTTTAGGACTGTTTTCTCTAATTCTGTAAGATACGGTGTTGGAATTTTGATAGGATTGGATTAAATCTGTATAACAATTTTGGAAGTATGGCTACTTTCACTATATTGGTTTTTCCTACCCAAGAGCAAGGGGTATATTTCCATTTTCTGATATCTTCTTCAATCTCCTTTTTCAGAGTACTGTAGTTTTCCATGTAGAGATTTTTTACTTCCTTCATTAGATTGATTCCTATTTCTTTTTTTCTTTTTTCTTTTTCCTTTTTTTTTTTTTTGCAATTGTGAAAGGTATTTTTTCCCTAAGTTCTCTCTGGGTTTGTTATTTTGTACAGGAATGCTGTTGATTTTATAGTGCTGACTTTGTATCCAGCTACGCTACTGAATTTGGTAATTAAATCTAGAAGTCTTTAGGTGGAGTTTTTGGGGTCTTCTATGGAGAGTATCATGTCATCTGCAAATCATGATAATTCAACTTTTCCTATCTTTATTCTTTTTATTTCTTTCTCTTGTGTAATTGCTCTGGCTTATGTTTCCAGAACAGTATTGAGTAAGAGTAGTAATAGTGGACTTCCTGGTCTTATTCCTGGTTTTAGAGTGAAAGCTTTCAGTTTTTGACCATTTAGTATTTTGTTGGCTATTGGTTTGTCATAGATGGCTTTCATCGGATTGAGATAAATATGTTCTATTTCAATTTTCTGTAAGATTCATATCATGTATTGGTGTTGAACTTTATCAAATAACTTTTCAGCATCTATTGAGATGACCATGTGATTTTTGTCCTGTCCTCTGTTAATATGGTGTACTACATTTACTGATTTGCATATGTTGAATCATTCTAGCATCCCTGGGATAAATCCTACTTGGTCATGGTGTATAATCTTCTTGATGGTTTACTGCATTCTATTTGCCAGTATCTTATTGAGGGTTTTTGCATCTATGTTCACTAGGAAGAATGGCCTGTAGTTTTTTTTGGATGAAACCTTCTCTGGTTTTTGAATCAGGGTAATCCTTGCTTCCAGGAATGATATTGAGAGTATTGCTTCACTTTCAATTTCATTAAAGAGTTTGAGGTATAGCGGCATTAGATCTTTAAATTTCTTGCAGAATTCAGCAGCAAATCTATCAGGACCTGGGCTTTTCTTTGTGGGTAAGTTTTTAATTACATTTTCAATTTCATTGAATGATACTAGGTTACTTAGAATGTTTGTATCTTTTTGATTCAACTTTGTACTGGGGATCAAACTCACGACCTTGCACTTGCCAGGCAGGTGCTTACACCGCTGATCTAAATCCCCTCTGATTCAACTTTGGTAATTCATATGTATCTAGGAATTCATCCGTTTCTTCTGTATTTTCCATTTTATTAAAGGTTATCGATTGAACTTAGGACCTTGCTCTTGCCAGGAAGGTGCTTTGCCACAGTACTATATTCCTGGTCCCTATACAGCTTTTAATATTCTGTTCTTATGCTGAATTTCTGAAATCTTGAGTATTATGTTCGTTGGTGTAGACTTTTTTTTTAAATTATGGCTAATTGGAGTTCTATATACCTCACTTATGTCTGTGTCAACTTGTTTTTTCCCTGTTTGGGAAGTTTTCAGTCATTACTTCTATGAATACTTTTTTAAAAAAATGTCATTTGCACTGTCTCCTGCTTTTTGATGGACTCTGATAAACTTATGTTATTCTTCTTTGCATCATCTTGCAGCTGTTGGATGGATTTTCATGGCCCCTTGATGTTTTAAAAAAAATCTTTCTTTTCTTGATTGTTAACTTCAATCTTGTCTTTTATATCTGATATTCTGTCTTCACCTTGGTTCATTCTGCTACATATACTTTCAGTTGAATTTTTAATCACCTGGATATATTTTTGAATCTGTTCATGGCTTCCATTTCTTTCCTATGTTGGGCGTTCATGGTTTCCATCATTTCCCCAAGCTCCTCTAACTTTTTTATCTGTGTCTACTCTAGGTTCACTGAGGCCAGGCATGGTGGTGCACACCTGTAATTCCAGCACTTAGGAGGCTGAGGCCAGAGACTTGCCAGGAGTTCAAGGCCAGTCCAGACTAAATAGAGAGCTCAAAAGCCAGCCTGAACTACATGGCAAGACTTTGTCTTAGAAAAAAATAAATAAATAACAACAACAACAAAACCCAAAACACTTTCACTGAAAAAGTACTTCATTTTGATTGTCATTTTGCTTATCTGTGAGATGATTTCTGATATGATTTTTCTATAGTCTCATTCATCTGTGTTTTTCATTTGTTTTGTTTTGTTTTTCACTTCTGCTGCTATTAACTTGGAAAAAATTCAGATGGGTGACTTCTGATTTCCTCTATGTCATTGTCTCCTGGACTTCTTGTCCTCGTAGGGGCTGTAGGTCTGGAGCTGTGTTTTGCTTCTGCGTCTTTTCTTTTCTTTTCTTTCTTTTTTTTTTTTTGTCTTTTTAAGACAGGATCTCACTAAGCAGTTCAGGCCTCCTCTGCTCCTCTCTACTCTCACTGCTGGGAGCAGCACTGGGGAGTGCTGACTCCCCACTCCTTGCCCACCGTGGCCCAAGGCTGCCTAAATCTCGGCATCCTTCTCTCAAATCACTGGGAACAGGCCAGGAGGAGTGGTGCTGTTTCACTCAGGACCTTTACACTGCCACTGAGGTCCCTAACTCTTGCTGTCACTAGAGGTTCCAGTTAGCTGCTATGGTGCATGACAAAAAAAGAAAAAAATCTGACAGTGCATTGGAGAGGGAGCAGCTTCCTGGTGACTCGCTCTGTGTGCGCCACTGAAATTTGTTGCCTGGCTACAATATCTTTCGTTTGGAGGAAAACAGAAGCAGCGAGTGGCCTTACATCCCAACTCTATCCTGTGTGGCTTGAGTTTGCCATGCTCTTGAAGTCCATCGGTTTTTGGGAACTTCTCACAGTGGCGGTTCCTAAACCGGGCCTGGTGGCTCACACCTGTAATCCCAGGGCTCGTGAGGCTCAGGCAGGAGGATTGTTTCGAGTTCGAGATTAGCCTGAGCTACAAAGTGAGCCCAAGGCCAGCCTGAATGGCATAGTGAGACCCTGTCTCAAAAAGACAAAGGCCAGGCATTTAGCTCAGTGGTATAAGTGCCTGCCTGGCAAGTGTGAGGTTACAAGTTCAATCCCCAGTGCAGCAAAAAAAAAAAAAAAAAAAAAAAGGCGGTGCCACCCTGCACAAGGGCAGAGGTCCCACAGGTAACCCCGCGGGCTGCTTTGCTATTTCATAAAGTCCTATGCCTATATTTTTGTTGGGTACTTTTTTTTGTTTTGCTTTGTTTTGAGACAGGGTCTTACTATGTAGTTGAGGCTGGCCTTGAACTCGCTTATATAATCCAGACTGGCCTTAAACTTGCAGAGATTTTCATGCCTCAGCCTCCCAAGTGCTGAGATTACAGCTGTGCATCACCACATTCGGCTATTCCTGTGTTTTGTTTGATTTATAAGTCTCTTATTTCAGACTGGTTTTGGCATTAGGATGTATATGCTTCCTTTTCTTCCAATTACCTGTGTGTGTGTGTGTGTGTGTGTGTGTGTGTGTGTGTGTTTCTGTTTGTTTTGTTGGTACTGACAATCAAACTCATGCCTTCGCGCTTGCCAGGCAGGAGCTTGTGCTGCTGAGCTGAATCCCCAGCCCCTTACCTGTGTTTTTAGATGATTTTCTCTGAGTAACTCCAACATGGCTCTTTCACTATTCAGTCATGTTGACTCTCTTTCTTTATTTAGTTCTTGAATTTTCTTACCAGGTACATAAATTTATGTTTATGTTAGCATGGGTTATCAGATAGATGAAATTATGAGCCACATCTGTTCTCTTCTATTCATTTTTGTGTATAAGGAAAAATGAAGGTATTTTTATTTGCTAATTCTGAGTCCATGGTTTTGTTTTGTTTTTTTTTGCAGGGGCGTGGGGGAGAAAGCTCTTCCTAATTTTTTTTATAAAATCTTGTTTTGTTGTACAGTTATTATTTTCTGAAAACACATGTCTTAGGAGGTAGATTCAAAATGTAGCATACAATTTTTTCGGCTCAAATATGATATGAACAAGGTCCTTCTCTGATCAATTCACCAAATTGAACAGCTGAAATCACTTCCAAAACAAATCCTTCTGCAGTCAGCAAAATGAAGCAATTACATGAATAAGTTTTTCCACTTGGCCTCTTTTTTTTCCCCCTGTGGTTATTAATCAGTCTCACTGACTACATTTTCCATTTTACAGTCACTTTTAGGCACTTCTCCAGGTGGCCAAACATTTCGCATGACGTAAATAAAGAATGACAAAACCTTTGTCCATTGAGCAAATAAATGTACCTCCCTCTCACTCTAATTCTCTCTCAAGTCACTGAACATTACAATATGGTTTCTATAAAAGGACAGCAGGGTTTAGTTTTTGTTTGCTCGCTTGCTTCTTTTTTTACTTTTATCTATTTGTTTATATTTATATTTTTGGTGGTACTGGGAATTGAACTCAAGGCCTTATCACTGAGCTACCCACCTCTGCCCCTTTTTAAAAACAATTTAAGCCGGGCACGGTGGCTCACGCCTGTAATCCCAGCACTCGGGAGGCTGAGTCAGGCGGATCGTTGTGAGTTCGAGACCAGCCTGGGCTACAAAGCGAGCTCAAGGCCAGCCTGAATGGCAGAGTGAGACCCTGTCTCAAAAACAGGGCTGGGGATCTAGCTCAGCGGTCTAAGCGCCTGCCCGGCAAGCGCAAGGTCATGAGTTCAATCCCCGGGGCTGCAAAAAAAAAAATAAATTAAAATAAAAACAATTTAAAATTTTAATTTGTTTGAGTACATTATGATTAAAATGAAGTACTACTCTCCTAGCCCCTTTTTAAGTTTTTATTTTGAGGCAGTTCTTGCTAAGTGGTGAAGTTGGCTAAGTTGGGTGTAAATTTATGAACCTCCTACCTCAACCTTCCAGAATGTAAGACTATAAGACTATAGGCAAGCACCTCCCTCCCTGGTGACATTCAGTATTTTAATTCCATTTGGCTAACTGGAATTACTTAAGCAAAACTTTACTTCAGTAATCTCAATCAAAAACAACTGAATTAACTTATACTGATGTCCTGTTGTCTACCCCCTCGTCAGCTCTTTCCTTTGTTGTGCCTGTTTTGCTGTTGTGCCGGTCTCTTCTGAATTCAGAGGACAGAAATGGTCCCTGCTGAAACAGCTGCTTCATGTGATTGTTCAGGATACTGGTTCTTTTTTTTTTTTGGTACAGGAATCAAACTCAGGACCTCACTCTTGCCAGGCAGGCACTGTGCCACTGAGCTATATCCCTGGCCCTATCACAATCACTTCTTTACACCAGTATCCTGCATGTGCTCAGTAGAGATTCCACTTTAACTGGTACATGGTATTCAGGACATTTTCCAAGCTCCTTGAGTGACTTCATCGCACAGTAGGTCTTCTCGTCCTGCCCTGTATCCTGACCACTGGGAGTTTAAAACTCTCCTTGGCAATAATAATATGCAGCCAAGGTTGAGAACCAAACCACTCTGCTGATATCCAGGTTCTGCCTCATCAGCTGCAGAACCTCACTTCTCAGAGCACCCAAAGGAACTCTGTCCATGACAACAGAAGAGGCCACCAAGCCCAAGTCCTCTGCATGCACACATGCCCTTCTGCCCTTGAACTTTAGTCTGAAAACATCTATGTTCTCATTCATTTCTAAACTCTACGTCCAGAAAACATATCTTTCACTTTTCAATGCAGGCCCAGTCCTAGGAAAAATAAAATGGAAAATGTTTTTCATGGTTCCCTCTCAACCCGTTTTCAACTCCCCTTTTCAGGAATCTGTCAGTCAGAGAGCTGCGCGCACAGGAATTAGTTAAGACTTTAGCTTTCAAAAGTATACAACATTCCCTCACAGAATGCAGAGTTTCTACATTTAATAAGGCAGATGTGGAAACATTTTAAGTCTTTTACCAGAAATACCACATCCGCTTTTGTTTTTCTTCAGAATAGTCATGTCTCTGGGCCAAGATAGCAACTCCCAGTGAGAAGCACTATGTTCCTAGAAGAGTTTTGTACGCTTCTGGGATGTCTGGCACTGTCTTGATTTTCAGCAGTGAAAATCTCCCACCCAGAAACTTCTTCACTCTTGGGTGCCCTGGAAGATAGAGCTCCCCGTTTCTTTGTGAGACTCTCCCACTTGTGATTGGCCCACAATCACGCTGGTTACTTTTGGTTTTGTTTTGTTTTGTTTTGTTTTGTTTTTGAGACAGGGTCTCACTATGTAGTCCAGGCTGGCTTTGAACTCATTTTGTAGCCCATGCTGACCTTTATTAAAAAATATCAGCACACATCTGTAGTTCCAGCAGTCTGGGAGGCTGAGGCAAGAGGACTATGAGCTCCAGCCTGTAGTCTCAGCATCTCTTTGTTCTTCTCCTCCAATCATTCCTTGGACCCCAATGCTTCTGCCCTTAGGTGTCTTCCGGACCACTCTCCTGCTCGCCCACATCCCCCTCATCTTGCCCACTGGCGGGGCAGCCGGAGCTGGATAGCTTTTCCCTGCCAAGCCTCTGCCTCAGGCTGCCCTGCTCCTGCCCGCTGGCCCCTTCTACCAAGCAACCAGCTGGCCATGCCTGGGGTCTGGCCTGGGGCCCTGCAAACCCCACTCCAAGGTACCCACTCATCAGGCCTGCTCGGCTCGCACCGGCTCTCACTGTCCAAGTGGTCAATCACCTACATTAAATCTTTTCTGCTTGAAAGACCAAGGAGTTTTTGATTTAT
>RJWT010051709.1:0-10690 GCA_004365215.1 Cuniculus paca
TTGGGCTTTGGCAACTGCTGTGTCGCAGTTGCTGGTTCTCCTAGTGGCGGGTCACACCCTCGTTTCCGGTTTCGGACTCACTACTGGGTCTGTGGCTCCTGCAGACACCCTGCGGGGTGCGAGGGTGACGGATAGTGTAGGTGTGCGGGCCATGCTCGCCTCCCACACAGCGCGCTGGCGAGGAAGCCTCCTGAGGCGGCTGCAGCAGGCCCGGCCATTTACTTCCGCCCGCGGATTGGCTCCTCGGGCCGCTTCCGGTTCCCCGCCACCCACCCGACCAGGAGTCAGGGGGACGGACGAGAGGAGAGGCTGCGGGTGTTAGGCTGGGTCGCTTGTGAAGGCCAGGCCGCCGAGGCAGAATGAGCCCTCACGGTCCGCCAAGGCCGGTCCCCTAAGGAGAATCGTCTTCCCCGCCTCCATTGAGCGTCGCAGGCCCAGGCGGCCCCAAAGCCAGGCCGTGGGCTTCGGAGGGGCCTCAAACTGCCCGGGAGGACGGGGAACCGTCACCAGGACCTCACCTTACAGACAAGTCTCAACTCCGTGCTTGTGTTCGGAAAGTGGAGACAAGTGTAGAAAGCCGAGTTGCGATCCGGATTCATTCTCGCCGCCATGAAAAGGACAGAGAGCACCACAAGCCCTGCCCTACCCAAAGCGTGCGTGGTGGGCGTCCTGCTGAAGTCGCGCTTCCAGATGCTTCTGAGCTCCGCCGAGTGCTACTGGGTAAATGTTGGGCATGTAGCTGACATAAGGTGGAAGGTCTCAGTCTGGAAGATAGGTAAGCTTCAAGTTCTTACACACTGTTGTGAATTGAAAAATATGTACAAATCCCAGCTTGGGAGGCTGGCGACAGGTATCTGAGGAGACCTCTTTCAGGATACATAATAGAAGAAGCAGGAAAGAAGAGATGGAGTTTAAAGTGTTTGGATTATCTTTTAAGTTTTTATGATAAATGTTCCTGTTGGCTTCGCATTCCTGTTTTGAGTAAGACCTCACTTGTGTACTCAAAACTTGAAGTGGGAGAGAATGATATAGGAGAAATCTGATTAGTTTTTGTTTTCATTCTGTAACCCAGCATTCACTCATGTTTTGAAAATATTCCTTCAGTCATCTAAGGAGATAATCTCATTCTCAATTTCAGCCCGTGGGCAAATGGAGTTATCTTTCTTAACACCCTTAAGGATGATGTATAACTTAGAATGGGCAAAAAAGATCATTCCATGTTTTTGGCAACACTGGTTAGAAATGGGCATGTAAAACAACTGGGAAAATAAAGTACAGTAGGTCTTTTGAAAGGACCAGTGAGAAGGCCATCCATTCTGCCCTGCACTTGAAGCTTGGAGGCTGGAGCTATGAACTTGCCAAACTCAGTCTTAACAATAAAACCAACCTAGTATATTGAGCAAAGAAATAGATGTAAATTGAAGCCAAATGGTGTCAGCTGAGGTCTGACAACAACCTTGATGTTGAGGCCAGCCTTACTCTCAGACTTTTAGGTACCTGAGTTAATAGCTTTTTTTTTTTAAGTCAGTTGAGTTTGCTGTCACGTGCAGGTGAGTAAATCCTCACAGTGTAAGAGTGCTCCCTATTCCGGATACCCTGTTCAAGGCTAGACTACTAAATATGACTTTTCATGTCCTGGAAAAGGAGAAAAAGATACCTACTTCTAAGACTTGTAAAGATTGAATAAGATAATATACGTAAAAGCACAAATTTGTTCCACAACATTGAAGTACAGCAAGCATTATTTAATTTTTCTACATTAAATTAAATATGGCTGAAAGCCCCCACTTTAAAGGGAGGAGAGATAACCAATTTTAGTCATTCTTGGGAACCTTTCTCCTCTTTAGTTTGCATTCAGTTTCAAACAGTATATTAGGGTTGGTCAATGCAAGATTTTGCTGCAGCTCCCAGGAAATGGAGCTTAATGGTTAGTCATCTTAGCAAACATCATTTCATCCCTTAAGGAATCCTGTGGCTTCCTAGAGGACTTCTGTATAAGACTTATCTACTTACAGAACCCATCTTTATGTCCTTATTCTCAAGTCATTGGAGCCACTGCTACCATTACACCTCTCTCTCTCTCTCTCTGTCTCTGTCTCTGTCTCTGTCTCTGTCTCTGTCTCTGTCTCTGTCTCTCAACACAGGATCTGCTTGAATTCTTATTCCTCCCTCCTAGGAACACCCAGCTGAATGTCCCTCCCCCATGAGAATCTGGGTGGCACTATCCAAAGATAAAGCTGTTTCAAATCAGGAAATGTGAAAGTCATTAACCAAGGGCTCAGAGCTTCCATGGAAAAATACGGTGAAAAGTTAACTTTGACTCCTTTGGCAGAAAGTAGGTACAGCAATCAATACCTTGGTAAATGATTCTGCCACAAATGAACATCATCTAAGTAGGCAGAACAAGAATCTCTATAGAGGAAATGGCTTCTTTGGTCCTTGTTAGCCCATCCATCTCCTACAGTGAAGCCTTGATGACCTTGCATAGTTACTTGGTGGGACCACTTTTGCTGCCACTTCATTTTGTAGAAATCACTTCCTAGATGCTTTGTGAGCACAAATTCAGCTTACTGCTTCATCCAGTGTTTCTCTAAATAGAAGCAAATATCTGGGCACAAGGCATGACTTGTTATGTGACCCCAGATCAGTACCTCAACCTCCTTAAGCTCTCACATCTCTCTTGATTAGAGTCCTCAGGCCATTGGGTAATGGAAAACATCCCAGAGTTAGAGTTACATGCTTTTAAGTTCCCTGGAGCAGCTTTCCACCATCTGGGTGACTCATTCTCTCTGACAGGTTTAAGCTGTGAAAGTATAATTTGATAATATCGGTGTGCTAAATTAAATACATTAATAAGAATAGAAATTAAACCCAGCCTATGGTCTTTGCTTCTTTTATAAGCCTGGATATCTCTATAGCACCTGAATACTGCCTCCTTAGGCCTGTGGTTTGGGATCTGGAACAGTGGAGATATTGTGCTGAACCTTGTATCATTTAATTTCTTCTCCCCTCTAAAATCTGAATACTGGTATGTCACCCTTAAGAGTTCCTTTTGTTTTATCATTCATGATGATTTCATATATTTACTCCATAGCACCTTTCTCTCCTTTGGATACACCAACCTCTTTTTCTTACCAGCTACCTCTTCATGCATCCATTAAAAGGCTTTGCCCTTAATGACAGAGATATGAATGAGGACATAGATGCTATTTACATCTTTGGTCACTCTTTGGCTTCAAAGAATTAAGGAGGGTTTCCAAGAAAAAACTTTTGTGTTAGAAAGACTTCTAAGAAGTCTCCATTGAGTCTCCTGGAATTCACACATTTTTGTAATATTTGTCCCCAAAAGTGTCAGCTCAGTTTATGGATTTGCTTAGTACTTTAACAGTACAATAAAATAAATATGATGGGATATCGTTTTCATTTTTACTTCACAAAAGATTGTAACTTTTATTTTGTTAGCAGAATCTCACCCTTCATGACTTTGATGAGGAGGCTACTACAAGGCGAGGAATCAAGAGAGACCTCCAGCCACAGCCACTGAAAAATTGGGACCATCAGGCCAATAGCCTTGAGCAACAGACTCCTGCCAATAGTGCAAACATGAATGTGGATACGTGTTCTGCAGTAGAGCCATCAGATGAGCCTCAGCCCTAGCTGACTCCTTGGCTGCACTTCATGAAGTGTTCTAAAGCAGAAAAAGCAGCTAGGCCTTACCTGGATTCCTGAACCATCAAAATTTTGAGATAATAAATGTATGTATTTTTTAAGTCACTAAATTTTAAAGTACTCATTTCACAGCATAAGATAACTTATACATCCCTAAATCCCTGTGATATAGTAGGGCAGAGACCAAGGTCACCTTCCTCAAATATGGTAATAGAGTATCTGACAACATACCTGAACATATTGCCCTCATGTCTAAAAACCATTCCTCATACTCCAAAACTGAAACGTGTTATTGTCTCCTAGGAAGTCCCTGTTAGCGTCCAACAGGTGAAAGCTGGTCAGAATGAAGTCATGAGTACAAATAGACTCATTTTTTCCCCTGCCTCCTTTTCTATTTCCTTGTTCACTCACTCTGCCATCACATTCTTCCTGTCTCCTTAGTTACCGAATTCTGGGCAACTGCCTGATGACCAGTCCTACAACTGATTGCCAGATGATCTCTTGGTCTTGCAATAATTCCATCAAGCCAAACATGCTGAAGTTTCCCCTGGGAAGGGGTTTTTTCTTTTACTCAAGGTGTCCTCATAAGGAGTCCTCAGTGTCCAGATCACAGTGTGCTTTCCAGATGGAGTAACACACTTTATATTACAGATTTTCAGCAGGACTCACCCAGTTCCTAGACACTGTTGTAGGCAACCCAGTGTTTATAATTGTAAAACTCTTGCACATATGCCCCACACAATGACTCAACTCACCTATGAGATAGTATGGAATCAGTGTGAAAGCTATGACTGGAGATGTAGCTCAGTGACAGACTGCTTGCCTAGATGTACAAGACCTGAGTTAAAGCTCACCACATAAAAGGAAAAAGAATAGAAATATGATTTTTTTATGAAAATACTCTTATCCCTGGAATCTTTTAGAGCTATAAGTTTTGTCCTTTCCTCTAATCCTAAAAGAATAGATAAAGGAGAACCAGTTATGTCATTCATTTTCCATTTTCAATAGGGTAAGGTACAGCACTCAGTAGGCTGAGGATCACAAGTTCAAGGCCAAGCATGAACTACGCAGTGAGACCCTGTCTCATTAAAAAAAAAAAAATAGTGTGAGGTAAAATGTAGGGAACACAGGCCATCATTCCAACCTTAATGAGGGAGACAAGGGCTGGCTCCTGGGAGCAGGTGATACTTAAACTCACTAAGGGACCCAATAGGAAGTTTTCTCCCTACTACTGACATAAGGGTTTAAGCAGCGTCAGGCTTCCAATTCCAAAACTTCCTGAAAGCAGCAAGGGGAATTTCTGGTTTTATTGTCAGAATAGCTCACCCCTCCCTCATAGCTATCTGCAGTTTAGGATAATGAGGGAGCAGGTTAAAATATGGTTTCAGCCAAATTCTGGACTTCTTTTTGGTTGTTTGGTTTTGGTGTTTTGTTTTGTTTTGTTATCTTTTTGAGACAGTCCCACTATGCAGTTCAGGCTGGCTTTGAACTCACTTTGTAGCCCATGCTGACCTCAAACTTGGAGGAAACCTCCTGCCTCAGCCTCCTGAGTGCTGGGATTACAGTTGTGCACCACCACACCCAGCAAGGTTTTTGTTGGTTGAGACAGGGTCTCACTGTGTAGTTCATGTTAGGCTTAAACTTGCTATGTAGCCCATGCTGACATCAAACACAGCAATCCTCTTGCCTCAGCCTCCCAAATACTGAGATTATAGCTGTGCACCACAACACCTGGTTTAAACAAGCTTTTCTCACTGAAAAGGCCAGAAGAGTTTTAGAATTATCATTTTGTATTTTTTGGTGAAAACATAAAGTATTTTAATTGCAGATCATCTGTAAAGGGTCAGATTAAGGACCTTAGATAAGGCTGAGAAAGCTGTTAGCAGCCTCCCTACAAAGGACTGGTCTTTTAAAAGCAAAACAGGCAAAAAGTAACAAAAGTTTAATTTACTCCTTTCCTTCATAGTCGGGAATTGTGAAAACAGTGTAAGATACAAAGAATACCATTCTCTATCAGAAAAAAATACTTATTGGGCAGGATACAAATTTAACATTAAAAAGTCAATAACTTTCCTATACACCAATAATGAACCAGTTGATAATGTAATCAGGAAATCAATTGTGTTCACAATAACTTCAGAAAAAATAAGATACCTAGGGATCACCCTAAGGAGGTGAAAGACCTATAAAGAAAATTACAGAACAATGCAGAAGGCAATTGGAGACACTAGAAGATAGGGAGATTTCCCATGTTTGAGTACTGAAAATAATATTGTTAACATGATCGTATTACTAAAAGCAATCTACAGATTCAGTGTTATCCCCAGCAAAATTCCAGTGGTGTTTTTCACAGAACTAGGAAAAGAATCCTAAAATACATATAGAAACATAAAATACCCTAAATAGCCAAGAACTTGTCTGGAGGCATAACAATACCTGATTTCAAATTATACTCAAAGGTGTAGTAATGAAAACAACATGGTACTAACACAAAAGTAGACATGTAGGACAGAAACAAATGAAACTACTACCATCTGATTCTTGACAAAGTTGCTAAATTACACAATGAAGAAAAGATAGTCTCTTCAACAAAGGGTGCTGGGATAACTAGATACCCACTTATGGAAGATTGAAACTAAATCCTTATCTCTCAATCTGTATAAAAATCAAATCAAAATGGATCAAAGACTGAGCCACAAAACTGAAACTTTGAAAGTGCTACAGCAATACAGAGGGGAATCACAGAACTCCTTGGATGGGACTTGAATACCACTAGTAACTAGAGCAAAAAAAAAAGATGGGACCACATCAAAATAAAAATTTCTGCAGAGCCAGGGTAACAACTAACAATTAGGAGTAGTCCTATAAATGGGAGATCTTTGCCAACTACTCTCAAGACAGATTAATATCTCAAATGTATAAAGAATGCAAAAAACATCAAAAAATTAAATAGCCCAATCAATAAATGGGCAAATGGCTTGAACACACACTTCTCAAAAGTAATAGTACAAGTGGCCAGTAAGTATATGAAAAAAATTCAGTATCTTTAGTCATTAGGGAAATACAAATCAAAACTACATTGAGATTCCACCAAACTCCCATCAGAATGGCCATCACCAAGAACACAAAAAGCAATAAATGCTGACAAGGATGCAGAGAACACTGAACCATTCTACACTGCTGGTGGAAATGTAAATTCATATAGCCCTTATGAAAATCAGTATGGAAATCTCTCAAAAACCTGCAGAGCTAATATTTGATCCAGCTGAGCCACTTCTTGGGATATACCTAAGGAATAAAATTTAGCATACTATAGGAATATCTGCATACCCATGCTTATTGTGGCACAATTCAAAATAGCCAAGATATGGAACCAGTCTAGTTGCCTATCAAGAGATGAATAAACAAAATGTGAGCTGTCATATCATTTGCAGGAAAATGGATGGAACTAGAGATCATCAGATGTAGCAAAATAAGCCAGACCCAAAAATACACATTCTCTGTAATATATTTAATATATTGTAATATTAATATATATTGTATATATTGAAGTATAATATATTGTAAATATTACAACCATAATCAGATGGTTGTAGTTTTCATTGATTTGTTTCTGTGTCCTCTATTCTCCTTTGTTCTACGTGTCTATTTTTGTGTCAGTACCATGTTGTTTACTATGGCTTTGTAGTACAATTTGAAATCAGACTCAAAACGATAAATATCACATATTCTCCATAATAATTCAATCTAAAAAAAGATGTGCAGGTGGAAGACTATTAGACAAGAGGGAAATAAGAGGGGTGGGTGTACAGGAGGAAAACGGAAGATGAGTATGATCGAAATGTATTATTTGAATTGAAATCCAATGTTTTATAAAATTGATAGGCACTATTGAAAATGTACTATAAGAATAACAAGATGTCAATATTATTGCTAGTATTAAAAAGCGATTACTCCGGGCAGTGAGCACAAACTGCTGTTCTGCAGAGGGAAATGTGGTATTAGGAGCTGGGATGGGATAATTTTTCATAACATTGATGATACTAGTAAAAATCATTTCTATCAAAAAAAGATTATTCTTATCAGATAGTGTATTTTCCTAACAACTAAGAGAATTTTTTTCAACAAAACTGGGTTACTTATTTGCAGAGTTTTTGTTTTCTGTGAGTGCTGGACCACAACCAAACCCAACCTGATTTAGAGAAAAGGATCCTCTTTAGCATCATTGACTTCTAATGAATACAGTCTAAATTCAGTTTACCAACACCTTATTTTGAATATCACCTATAGTTCGTTCCTCCATGAAAAATTTTATGATTTTCCCCTATATACTTTTTTCTTTAAAATCTATAGACTTCTGTACATGTTATAAAACAAGATGTCATTTTTATTAGCATATATTTGCCACACAGAATAGTAATGTTCGATGCAGGGCTTTGGTACATGCATATAACATATCTTCCATCATTTTCAGTCCTTTTGTGCCCACTTCCTTATGCCACCTCTATCTCTAATCTCCTTTTCATCACTAAAATTCTGCCTTCTTGTTTCCTATCATAGTTCCTCTATTTTATTCTTACATTTATATACTTTGCATATTGTTTCTCATTAAAAGAAACCATGTGATATTTAATTTTCTGTATCTGACTTCACTTAGCATTGTGGTCTTTAGTTTGATCTATTTTCCTATAAATGACATGATTTTATTCCTCTTTATTACTAATATTCCATTGTGTATGTATACCACATCTTTTATCCATTCATCTATTAATGAGAGAAATTATAGAGATCAAAAAGGAAGTTAATGAAATTAGGACAAAAAACAAAGAATTTTGAATCAAAGAATTTGTTTTTTGAAAGGATAAAAAGATTTATAAGCTAAACTTACTGAGAGAGGCAGAAGACTCAATTAGAACTTAAAAAGTTGAAATTAAAACAAATCTAGAGAATTACTGGAAACCTGTGAAAATTTATATTTCAGTAAATAAGAGACACTAGAAAAAATGGATACATTCCTAGACATGCATGACTTAACCAAAACTGAACCAAGAAGATGTAAAAACCATGAACAGACCATTAACAAGCAATGATATTGCTGCTGTAGTCAGAATTCTACCAACCAGGAAAATCCCATGACATAATGGGTTTACCACTGAATTTTATCAGAACTTTGAAAAGAACTAATGCCAATACTTCTTAAATTTTCTGTGAAAAAGAAGAAATGTTTTCACACTCATTCCATGAAACAAGTATTAGCCTGATACCAGAGCAGGATAATGACTCAAAAAAGATATAAAAATAATAAGATAGCTGGCTGCAGTAGGAGAATGATTGCAAGTTCAAGGCCAACCTGGGATCCACAATGAGACCCAGTCTCAAAAAATAATTACAGTAATAGTATGATGCTGGCAAACATAATTCAATCCATGAAAAAGATCACACAGTATGACCAAGTCTGCTTCATCCCAGGTATGCAAGGATGGTTCAGCAGACATAAATCAATAGATATAATACAACGCATAAATGGAATCAAAGATAAAATTGCATTATTACCTCAATAGATGCAGAAAAGAACTTCAACAAAGCCCAGTATCATCTCATGATAAAAACCCTGATGAAAATAGGTATAGAAGAACCTTACTGATAAAAGCCATGTGACTCACTGCCAACATGGGAAAAAAGTATTCACACTAAAATCAGGAATAACACAAGTGTGTCCACACTTAGCACTCATGCTCAATATAGTATTTGAAACAGTGCAATCAAGCAAGAGAAAGAAAAGGAATGCAAGTGGGAAAGGAAGATGCAAAACTGTGTTTTCAGATTATATTTTTTTTCCACAGAAGACCTCCCCCCTGCAAAAAAAAAAAAAAAACTCCACTAGGAGACTTTTAGAACTAATAAATTCAGGAAAATGACAGGATACAAATCAACACACACACACACACACACACACACACACACACACACACACAGACCAATTCCTTTACACCAGTGATGAACTCACTGAAAAATCAGGAAAACAATTCTGTTCATAATAACTTTAAGATATGAGCATAGGGCATGGCAAAGCTGGCTGAAGAAGTGGGCATGACCTGTTAATTACAAGGTCCTGGACACGTGCAGAACAGTTCCCAAAGCCCTTCATGTGGTCTTATGATGAGAACTCAAGGAAGTTTTCGATATGATGGCCTAGACCTGACATCAGCCTGAGGCATGGGATCTCAGCACTGTCTCTCTGGACCCAGATGTAGGAGTTCTAATAGGTTTCCTTGAGATTTGGATACTATAAAAGGAAAATCAAGCCATGAAGAGCTTCCTGTCATGACTTTTCTCAGTAGCCCATGTTGCGTTTCCCAAATGTAGCATGTACTTTTATTTTATTTATTTATTTTTTTTTTGCGGCACCGTGGATTGAACTCATGACCTTGCGCTTGCCAGGCAGGCGCTTAGACCGCTGAGCTAGATCCCCAGCCCTTATTTTTGTTTTTGCCTTCTTTTTCTCTTGTTCTGCCCAGGTTTGCTATGCAGAGCTGATTTCTTCCATCCCCTTCACCCCTCACTTTTCACAAACTTTTGTCACCATTCTTAGCTTGTCTTGTCCAGTTCTTTGTTCAAGACAAGAAGAACCTGTAATCTGACTCCAGAAGGAGAGACAAACAACCCAGAGACACTTCAAAGCAGGCTACCCAATAACAATTTGATATAGCCAGCCAGGAGGAAAGCTCAGGTACCAGAGGCCAAAGTAAGGCCCAGGTGGGCACATTTTTTCTGTTTCTAAAATGCCATGAGGTTTCTTTCTCCTCTCCCTTACTCCAGCACATAGGCCAGAGATGCAGGGGACTGTTCTCAAGGTGTCCAGGCAACTGTTTGCTGCTTTCCTAGCCAAGTGGTGTGAAGAGATAGAATGTAGACCTTTGTCTTTCTAGCAGCTTGGTATGCCTTATTGTCTGCTCATTTATTATGTATTTTGCTAAATTAGTCTGGTCTCCATGTACCCTAGTTGATAAATAACTTTTTT
>RJWT010051710.1:0-10661 GCA_004365215.1 Cuniculus paca
AACTGGATAATAAGTCAGAAAATGAAAATAATATAAAGAGTGCTCACAAAAAGTTTGTCATTGAAACAAAGAAATCTCTTAGGCCCCACTTTTTAGAAGCTGCATTATTTTGAACAAATAAAAAACAAACTGAAAACACATAAGTGAAAAACACTGAAGATTACCAAATACTGAATTTCTCACTGTATGGGTGCATTTTTATTTAGCATGTGTTTGTAATTGAAAGAAGTGTTTAATAGACAGTATGCTTAATCATTCTCAAGAATCTGTCACTGTGATTCCAAGATGTTTTGTATTTTGGTTAAAATGCCAAGCATCCTAAATAAAAAGGATATAGTAGTCCATCTCCTGCAGCTTTATAATAATTTAATAAAAGCAACTAACAGCAATAATGGCCTCATTAGCACTTGCTTCTGCTGTCCATAGATAAGCATTCCTGTGTTGATGACTAAATATCGTAAGACTTGCATCAGAGGGGTATGTTAGGCTACAATTTCCTCATGTTCAATGCAACTTTGCAATGCACTTATTTTTTCTAATACATCTTTTGTATTATAATCTCAAAAACTTCCTATCAATAAGGATTACAACAGCATCATCACTAAGGTGTTGCTAGTTGAGTTCTGGAAATTGTTCTTTGCTAAAATATTTCACCTGTGAGGAAGTTGGTACCAGAGACATTTCACTGTGAAATATGTGTTCCATTGTGATAAAGAAAATTGACTTGGTTAAGATTAAAATATTCCAGAGGACAATCATAAATTATTTTCAGTTTACAATTAGGTTTTAAGCATGACAGAGGTTACCTGATCTTTTCCAAAGTGTTTGCAGTAACCTGACTTCAACTCATTGCATAATGAAATAAAAAAAAAAAAAGAAAAGAAACAAAGAAACAAAGAAAGAAAGGCCTTTTGAAGACCAAGAAATAGAAGATAATATCCAGGGCAATGTCCATGGTCTAAACACTTCTCATTGAAAATGGCAAAATATGTTATTTCAAGGATCTTTTTTTCTAAAATCAGATTTTCCAGTGATTATTCATTTCAACAATAAAAGCAAAAATAAATTATAATGTACAGATTCTTGTTTTGTGATCAGAAGCATTCCCAGTTCTTATGATTGCCAAGAGCTCAAGTGCTACATGAGATCAGTAGTTTACCTTCAGAATATGAGCTGCATGCTAACATCTACCATCCAAAAATGTTGATATAAATGGATTAAAAATACATTAAGACCTATTGAAGTAGTGACAAATACATGAATCAACAATTTAGAAAAGATATAACAAAATTAGATGTGCTATTGCTTGCCCACAATTCCTCCATTCAGAGGAATAAGACAGAAGGATAACAAATTCAGGCCAAGGCTGGGAAACTTAGCAACTTAGAAGGCTCATAATAAAAGACTGGAGATGTAGTTCATTGCAAAGATCCTGCATTCAGCTCCTAGTAACACATAACACACACACAGACACACACCCTGAAAAGGTGTAATAAATAAACAAATTAGTTAATTAAATCAAATTTATCCTCACTGACAACTCAAAAATGCAACTCATTAACAAACAATTGTTTCAAAGATCAGTTGTCTTTTAGCATTTGGGAATTTTTGAGCTATGACTCTGAACTGAGATTTGGTTCACTCAGCATCCATTTTCCACTAACTCTTTAATGGAAGTTAGAAAAGGAAACATATTTTCCTATACAACTTCTGGTTAGCCATGACCTTGTAACATAATAATGACTAAAGACCAGAAGTTTTCTAGGAATTACTTGCGTATGTACATTCTAATTTCTGTCTTCTAAAAAAATTTTCTTCGCTCTATACTATTTCAACCTGGTCTTTAGATACAGTGTTTTGGTAACCAGTTGTGACTATACGGAAGCCTGGAGAGGGCAGAATTTCAGGACAGAAGGGACTTGTTACTGATAACACTATAATGCCCCTGTACTAGAATCTAACACTTTATTATCTGAGAAAAACAAAATATTTCTTGTTTACATAATTATTATATGATGTTCAATTCTTTGGTGCCAAATGCTGTCTTAAGCTCTGCAGACAGTACTAGGTTTTTATGTCTCAATAATCATAATGATGAGAACTTATATTCTGTTATTTAAAATCTGGGAATTATTCCAAAGAGAAGAATTTATATAAGACCTATACACCCCAAAATGAATGGACTTGAATAAGAAATTATATGCAAAAAGTGTGTATTTTGGCACTATTTATAACACTGAAAAGTAGAGAAAATTAAATATAAGTAATGGATGAAAAGCAAATTAAACAAATGATGTTTATTTAATGGTCTATTATCTAGCAATAAAATGACTTGAAAATGAGAACTCCAAAAAGAAAACTTATTTTAAAATAAATACAAAGTAAAATTTTATATTAAAACTATATGTAGTATGGTTAAAGTACATGTGAAAAAATATAATGCTGTTTGTATCAAGTTCCTATACATTATGTCAACTTGCTAATTTTTCAACAGCTTTTTATCTTAATATGACTGTAGTAATGATTAATAAAATCTTTAAAATTTGAAAGCTTCTGTTGCCCAAAATTTCAAAAACACACAACCCTAGAGAGAATGCTATAATGTCTTCATATCTCTAACTAGTTTCATGTTTTCCTTCACATTCTTTTCATTCAAGGTTATTTTTAAACACTTACCAACGACATATTTTTTATAACAAATACACTTCATATACTTTTAAAGTAGGAATGTGCTTTTAAAAAAGAGTCACATTGATACAGGGGAATGAAACTTCTAACCCACTATGTCTGGTATGAGTTTGTGTTCTCTAAAATCGAAGAATGAATTTTAGGAACAACAGAGGTTAAGAGCAGAATACATTTATTGGGAGAAAGAAAGAAAGCTTCTGTCAGAGAGACAGAAGGGGTCCCGAGTGGGTTGCCAGAGACTCTGTCATTTTTAGGGACTTTTTATAAAGTAGATGGGTTCAAGGTGGGGAAGAATGGAAATTTCTAAGGTGGGCATAAGGTGGGACAAAACTATGGTTAACCAATAAGATTAATTGCTCAGGTAAAATTGATTAAGTCCAGGACAAATGGGGAAGGAGTCTCGTAGCTAGTGAGCTAGCAGTGACTCTTCCCCTAGGGGGTTGAGATAGGTGACTCCTGGCTTCCTCAGGGAGCTACAGACCCATTTAGAATATCAGTCCTCAGGAAGTGTGTGCATTTGTTTGATCTGTTGTCCCAGGACTGGCCCACAGCAGGAGGTGTTTTTCTCCTTTACAGTTGCAAGGTATCTAGGTTTTTGCATTGGCTCCTTGGAGGACCTGGCCCTGTCTGACTGCCTATAATAATTCTAACTATCTCAGCTTGCTATAACAATATCATTGCCACATCTATAAAACTCTAAATGAATCTTTAGTATCAAATATTTGAATTGTTTTCCAATAACAGAAACCAAATCCATCCCATCTATTGAAATTGTTTTATGTAGCCCCTCTGCCTCTTATTGCTTCTTTGCAACTTATTCATTGAAGAAACTGTGACATCCGTCCTGCAGAATTTCTCAAAGTATGGATTTACGAATTACATCTTGCTGATGGCATTTCTTTTATCTCTCCCTCAGACACAGTTGTACAGTGCTCTTTCAAGACAATACTGTATTAGCTGCCATTAGTAATCAGGGCTAGAAATCAGTAATATCAGAAATGGAAAAAGGTAGTGTTTTGTTTGAAATAGTCTTGCCTTTTTTTTTTAATGTAATACTTTTACAAAGAAAAACTTCATTTCTCCCACAACTTGGCTATTGCAAGTTTCCTCAACCTGATACTATTGACAATCTTAGATTGGATAGTTGCTTATGTGTCCTAAGGGATTGTAATGTGCACTGTAGGTGTTGAGTGACTTGCCTGACCTCTTCCTGCTGGCAACTAAAATTCTACCCAGACTTAATTGATGGTCTCTGGGGCAAAAATGTCTCTGAGAATCACTAAAATTACATCAAGAGTCATACATGAAATGCAGGATACATGGCAGAATAGTTTCTTTGTGAGTTTTCAAAATAATGAATTTATTCTGAAGTTTTCCTTAAAGAAGATAGATTAGAATTTTTTGAAATACCATTATGAACAACTAATTTTAACTATAAGTTATGTCTTTAAATTTTTCATTTTTTTAATTTATTTAAGAGAAAAAAACAAACAGAAAAGAAAAACAAACAGCAAAAGAGACAAATAACAACAACAAACCCAAAACAATAACAGGAGAGATTTACAAAACATGAGGTTTAGGAATTTAACAATGGTTGTAATATTGCATATTGTTACCTTCAGAAAAGTTGCTCAGATTACCAGATATAGATATGTAAAATTGATCTAATCATATGAGTATTCACTGTTCTTTCAGAGAGCTAATACAATTAGTAGTATAGTCATTTTCACTATCTTATATATGTGTGTATATATATATAATATATACACAAAATTATGTCATTTTCCTTTCCTTCATTCCTCTTTTCCCCTATCCAAGTTACTTTTCCTTGTTGAGAAGTTTCTTACCCTTGCACAATATATATTATAGATTTTGGATCATATTTTCTCTTTCAGTTTCTTACACTAGGGAGACAATATGTGTCTCAAGTCGCGTTCATTTACTTATAAAAGCCTCAATGCAATCTTTCTTTGCAGCTGAGTAGTACTCCATTGTATGAAAATACCACATCTTTTTTACCACATTCCTTGATTGATGGGCACTTGGGTTGTTTCCAAGATTTGGCTATTACAAATTGTGCTGCTATAAACATGGGTGCACATATATCACTGTGGTGTGATGTTTTCAATTCTTCTGAGAAATGCCCAGAAGTGAGATAGTTGGGTCAAAAGAGTTTCTTTTTCCCCACAGATCCCCCAGCATTTGTTATTGGTGGATTTCTTGATCTTGGCCATTCTTTCTGGAGTTAGGTGGAATCTCAGTGTTGTTTTAATTTGCATTTCTTGAATGACCACTGATTATGAACACTTTTTCATATATTTATTTGCCATTTGTATTTATTTGTGTGAGAAGTGTTTATTCATCTCAGATGGCCATTTTTGGATTGGGTCTTTGAATTTTGGGGGGCTGATATTTTAATTCTTTATATGTTTTAGACAGAAGTCCTTTGTCTGAGGGGCACTTGACTAAGTTTTTTTTTTTTTCCAACTCGTGGGTTTTCTTTTCACTCTGTTGGAGATTTCTTTTGACATGGAAAAGTTTTTTAATAAGACAAGATCCCAGTTGTTTATTCTGGGAAGTACTTCTCATGCAGTTTGATTTTTGTTCAGGAATTCTCTGCCTGCCCCTATGTCATTGAGATTCCTACCTACTTTGTCTTCTAGCAGATTCAGTGCTTCTGTTTTAATATTTAGATCTTTGATCCATTTTGACTTTAGTTTAGTGCATGATGATGGACATGGATCTAGTTTTTGGCATATGGAAAGCCAGTTTTTCCAGCACACTTGTTAAAGAGGCTATCTTTCTCCAGTGAACATGTTTGGCCCCTTTGTTGAAGATGAGGTGATTGAGTGTGTTTGTAGTTGTGGTTGTATGTTCTAATCTATTCTGTTGATCTTCAGGTCTGTTTTTATTCCAGTACCATGCTGATTTTATCAAAGTATCTTTGTAGTATAACTTCAAGTAAGGGACTGTGGTGCCTCCTGCCTTGCTTTTATTGCCCAGAATTGCCTTTGCTATTCTAGGTCTCTTCTGGTTCCAGATGAATTTTAGGAATTATTTCTTTAGATCTGTCAGGTAGGCAAATGGTATTTTCATTGGAATTGCATTAAATCTGTATAACAATTTTGGGGGAATGGCCATTTTCACAACGTTTGTTCTTCCTATCCATGAACAGGGAATGTCTTTCCATTATCTGAAATCCACTTCAATTTCCTTTTTCAGAGTAATGTAAATTTCAAAGTATAGATCTTTTACTTCCTTTGTTTGATTTATTCCTAAGTATTTTATTTCATTTTTTTGGATGCTATAGTGAAGGATATGGTTTCCCTTATTTTTCTCTCAGTAAGTTTGTTGTTTGTGTACAGGAACGCTATTGATCTTTGAGTGTTGACCTTGTATAGAGCTACATTACTGAATTTGGTTATTATATCTAGAAGTCTTTCAATGGAGTTTTGGGGGTCTTCTATGAGTATTTTATCATCTGAAAATAATGATAATTTAACTTCTTCCTTTCCGATTCTTATTTCTTTTATTTCTCTCTCTTGTCTAATTGCTCTGGCTAATGTTTCCAGAACTATATTGAAAAGGAGTGTTGATAATGGACATCCTTGTCTTATTCCTGATTTTAGGTTGAAAGTTTTCAGTTTTTGTCCATTTAGTAAGATATTTGCTGTTGTTTTATCATACGTGACTTTTATCAGATTGAGGTAATGACCATCTATTCCAATTTTCTGTAAGGTTTTTAATCATGTATGAGTGTTGGATTTTGTCGAAAGCTTTTTCTACATCTATTGGGATGACTTGTGATTCTTATCTTTGACTCTATTGATGTTGTGTATTACGTTTCTTGATTTGTGTATGTTGAACCACCCCTGCATTCCTGGGATCAGTCCTGCTTGATTATGGTGTATAGTCTTCTGGATGATTTGTTGCATTCTACTTGCCTGTATTTTATTGAGGATTTTTGCATTTCTGTTCATTAGGGAGATTGGTCTGTAATTCCCTTTTTTGGGAGGCTTTTTCTGGTTTTGGTATTAGGATAATACTTGCTTCCAGGAATGAGTTAGGGAAACTTGCTTCCATTTCAATTCCCTAAAAGAGTTTGAGGAGTATTGGCACTAATTCTTCCCTACATTTCTTGTAGAATTCAGCAATGAATCTGTTAGGACCTAGGCTTTTCTTTGTTGGTAAGTTTTTAGTTACATTTTCAATTTCATTAACTGAAATTGGGCTATTCAGCAGTTTTACATCTTCTTGATTCAACTGTGGTAATTCATACATTTCTAGGAATCTGTCAATTTCTTCTGTGTTATTGAATCTATGAGAGTAAAGGTTTTCAAAGTAGGTATTGATGATATTCTGTATTTCCACAGGGTCTGTAGTGATTTTGCCCCTTTCCTTTCTGATTGCATGGATTTGAGTTTTTTCTTTCTTCTTTTTGATAAGGTTGGCTGGGGGTTTATCAATTTTATTTATTCTTTGAAAGAACCAATTCTGCTATTCATTAATTCTTTGTATTGTTTTCTCAGTTTCAATTGCATTAATTTCCGTTCTGATCTTTATAATTTCCTCCCTTCTTTTGCTAGAAGTTTGAGGTGCAGCATTAGGTTGTTTATTTGTGTTCATTCCATTTTCCTGATGTGGGAGGAAATTTATACTGCTATACTGCTATAAATTACCCTCTGAGGACTGCTTTCATTGTGTCCCACAGGTTCCAGTAAGTTGTATTTGCATTTTGATTCAATTGTAGATATTGTTTAATTTATTCTTTAATTTCTTCTGTTACCCATTGGTCATTTAGGAGAGTGTTATTTAATCTCTATGTCTTTATGGGATTCTTGTAGGGTTTTTGGTCATTAATTTTCAATTTTATTGCTCTATGATTAGATAATATGAATGAGAATATTTCACTTCCTTTGCATTTACTTAAGCATGCTCTTTGGGCTAGTATATGATCTATTTTAGAGAATGACCCATGTGCAGCTAGAGAAGAATGTGTATTCTGATGTTGTTGGGTGAAACACTTGGTACACATCTACTAGATCCATTTGTTCACAAGTTTGATTCAGTTCTGTTATTTCTTTACTGATTTTTTGTTTGGTTGATCTGTCTCTCTGTGACCATGAGGTGTTAAGGTCTCCTGTTATAACTGTGTTATTATTTATTTGATTTTTCATGTCTATTAAGATTTGTCTTACATAGTTGGGTGCTCCCATATTTGATGCATATATGTTTGTGATTGTAATCTCTTCCTCTTCAAGTTTTCCCCTAACAATCATGTACTGACCTTCTTTATCTCTTTTGATCATTTTTGGTTTGAAGTTTACATTGTCTGCAAACAGAATAGTTACTCCTGCTTTTTTCTGGGTTCTTATTGCATGGAGTATTGTTTTCTGTCCCTTGACTTTTAGTCTATGAATTTCCTTTTGAGTGAAATATGTTTCTTGTACACAGCATATTTGGGTTTTGTTTCTTAATTCACTTTGCCAGTCTGTTTCTTTTTATTGTCGAGTTGAAACCATTTACATTGATGGATATAACTGATCTGTACTGACTTATCCATGTCACATTATCTATCTGTTGTTGGTTTTCTACTTTTTCTGTTTAATTGTTTTCCCTGCTTAGTGATTACCTTCTACTGTTGTTCGTGGAATTGTAGTTATCTTTGTCTCTTTCTAGAGTATCTTTCAGTACTCTTTGTAGTGTTGGTTTGGTGAATTTCTATGAATTTCTTCAGTTGTTCTTTGTCATGGAAGTATCTTACTTTTCCATTGACTTTCTAAGATAGTTTTGCAGGGTACATCAATCTGGGTTAAGAGTTGCTTTCTTCCAGGACTTGAAATATTTCACTCCTAGCTCTTCTTGATTGGAAGGTTTCTGTTGAGAAGTCTGCTGTGATTCTCATATGCTTTCCTTCATAGGTGATCAGTTTCTATTCTCTGACAGTTTTTAGTATTCTGTTCTTGTGCCGAATTTCTGAGATCCTAATTATTATATGGATGAGCATTTATTTTGGTTATGGCTAATGGTTCTATATGCATCACTCATCAGATTATTTTCCCATGTTTGAAAAATTGTCTGCTATTATTTCTGTAAATAGTCTTCCTATGTCATTTGTGTTGACTCCTGCTTTATCGTTGAAACCTATTAGTCTTCCACTGTTTCTCTTTGCATCATTTTGCAGCTGTTGAATTGTTGTTTCCTGGTTCCTTGTTATTTTTAAGAGATCTTTTCTTTCATGGTCACAAGCTTCCATCCTGTCTTCAAGGTCCGAGAGTCTATCTTCAGCTTCATTCAAGCGGTTTTGCCAGCTTTCAATGGAGTTTTTAATTTCCAGAATATACCTTTGAATCCGTTTCATGCATTCTAATTCTGTCTTATATTGTTCACTCAAGGTTTCCATCATTTTCTTATGTTCCTCTATTTTTTTAAATCTAGATCTTCTTTAGATACACCCAACATTTCTTTCGTAATGTTTGTCATTTCTTTTTTTACCGGAGAGATTATTTCTGATTTGATTTCCTCTATAGCTTCATGGAGTTGTTTCTTTGCTTCAGTTGCTGTCACTTCCAAAAATTCAGTTGTGCAATTTCCACTGTCTTCCATTTCAATGTCTCTGGGATTCTTTTCTTGGTGCACTGGAGGACTGAGACTGCAACTGGCTCTTTCATTTTGTCATTTTCCTCTGAGACCCATGTGGCTGGCTAGGTACCCTCCTGATGGATTTTACTGGTATGCTGCACTGGGCAGAGCTTCAATCCTTCAATATCCCCATGGCTAGCCAGGGCACACCCCCAAACCATGGTGCCAGAGCCTTGTGCTCTGTGACCTGTGAGGCTGGCCAAGATTTCCCCTGATGGATTGTGCCAGGCTTCACTGAGACACTGGACTAGGCAGAGCTCAGATCCTCCATGAAGCTAGCAAGGATACACACCAGAGTGTGGCCCTGGGGACTTGCACCTGGCTGGGTGGAGTTCAGAACCTCCAGGACCCAGGTGATTAGCAGGGATCCACTCCTGGATTGGACACCAGGGCCTTGTATCTGGCTGGTAGGAGTTCAGAGCCTCTGGACCATGTGGCTAGTCTGGGAGCACCTCTGGTGTATGGTGCCAGAGCCTTGCTCCTGGCTAAGCAGAGTTCTGAAGCTCTGGAACCCATGTGACTAGCTGGGATGCACCTCTGAATCATGGCACTGGGGCCATGTGCTCTGATGGGCAGAGCTCTAATTCCCCAGGACCCACTCCCTGATGGGTAGCTCTGGAGCTCTGGGTTGAGCTGAGCTCAGTACCTTTGTGTCCTATGAGGCTGGCCAGGCATTTCCCTGATGGATTGTGCTGTGATGTTGGACTGGGCAGAGCTTAGATCCTCTGAGCAAGGACACACACCCAGAGTGTGGCACGGGGAATTCCATCCAGCTGGGTGGAATTCAGAACCTCCAGGACACAGGTGGACAGTCTGGACATGGCCCCAGAATGTGGTACTGCCAGGGCCTTGTGCCTGGCTGCAAGGAGTTCAGAGCTTCTGGACCACACAGTTAGCCTGTGCGCACCTCCATCATGTTTGCCATCTTTGAATTCTTTGTAGACACAATTTCTATGTTCACGTTTCCTTTTTCTTTTTTCTTTTTCTTTCTTTCTTTCTTTCTTTCTTTTTTTTTTTTTTGGTACTTGGGTGCCTCTTAAAATGGGTTTCTAAGTTCATTATCCATATCCAGAGGCCTTACTTTCTACTAGAAGTTCTTCCAAGCCACTTTCGTACATTTCCTACCCAGTTCTGGGATTCACTATTTATTTACACACACACACACACACACACTCACACATCACACACAGATTCTTATTTCCAGTTCAATTCCAACACAATTGAAATTTTATCTAATCTTTAACTGTACATTTGTATTTTCTTTCCCCACTCCTGCAAGTGTAAATACTTGATTCCACCATAATCACACATTTGCTTTATACCTGTGTAGA
>RJWT010051711.1:0-10661 GCA_004365215.1 Cuniculus paca
CTCCCCAGGCCACACACCCCTCGGGACACTCACTTTTTCTCCTGGGTTCCCTTTCTCTCCTTTGGGTCCCTGCAGCAACAGAAGAGATGGTTTGTCATACACACAGATGGGGCCCGCCAGGGACAGAGAGATCTTCAAGTCTTGGGCCCAAAGGGCTGAGTTCCTGGACCACAACGCACCCTGCACTCCCCAGACAGAGACGAGGGACTCGGGCTCCAGGGCCCAGTGCCAGCTCTCAGCCCAGTTCTGCCTGGAGCCTTGTGCCCACCCCCTGCCGATTGTGGTCACTCACCATGGGCCCAGCCACGCCCTTGCTGCCTGGGAGGCCGGGGAACCCACGAGCACCATCTGCTCCAACTTCCCCCTGGACGGACAGACAGACAGACAGAGGGTCTGTGCATCACCAGGAGGCCAAGGTTGTGGAGAGTCCTGGAGAAAGCCCCAGGGCCCTGGGGTAGGGGGCCATGCCAGCCACTGCTCAGGCCCTGAAGGTGATTACGCCATCACCCACAGGGTGGGGAGACACTGGCAGCAGAGCTGCAGGGAGCCCAGCTGGGACGCTCACTGGCTCCCTGCTGGAGTCACAGGCTGACCCGTGCCCATCTGGCGTTAAAATCCCAGGTCCCTGGGGACACCTCGTGGTGCGCTGCGGTGCAGGGGCTGTTGCCATTAAAAGCTCGAGTTAAATGACAGGATCGTGGCAGTAAGGGACGGCCAGGGCAGGTGGGAGACAGACCTGGGCTTGCAGAGGTCCACCGTGTCCCTCACCCCATGCTCAGCATCCCCACTGACCGAAGTGCAGAGGGACAGGCCACTGGCCCCCTCCTGGGGTCCCTCCCACCAGCAGCTGACTCAGTTTCCCTGACCCCAAAGGGGACTCACCCTGTCTCCGGGAGGCCCAGGTACGCCAGGATCCCCCTGCAAGGACAGAGGGCTCTGTGAGGGTGCACAGGGCCAACCACCCTCAGTCATGCAGGAAGTGGGGTCTGTCACCTGGGCACCCCAAGCTCAGACTGCTCCCCTGCCCAGCGCTGAGGGGGCCCCAACACAGGGAGCCGAGCAGGAGGCCACCTCCCCAAGGCCACCTCCCCACAGGGCCTGCTGCTCTGGACCCCACATTTGACCACAGTGACTCCACCCAAGGCTCTGCCCCACACAGGAAGGGCCCAGTGCAGCCCTGCCCAGACACATGGCCTCGCAACGTCCCCATGTCCCCAGAGCAAAACAGAGTGCCCCAAAGCAGGTGGGGTGGCAGGGCTAGCGGACTGTGACACCCGCAGGGCCCTATGCGCCCTGACCCAGCTCGCACAGAGAGGTGGCCACTGCCCAGGGCCTGGGGAGAGGACCCCAGAGTTGACCCCAGGACAAAGCCCTGGGTCCTCCAGAACCTGCAACCCGCTGAGCCCGAGCCTGGGCTTGAGGGGGCTCCAAGCTCCTTGCTGAGGCCTCCTTTCCACAGGTGCCTGGAGCCGGGAATCCCAGTCCAAGGGCTTTGGAAAAGAGAGGTGCTGGCAGCTGACCCCTCGCCAGTGCTCAGGTTGAGGGTGCTGGCTATTTTCCCATCAAGCTTTCCACTGTCTGCATGTTTCTCGTGATGGCCCCCACTGCTCCTCCTGAGCAGAGACCCGGGGCTGCCTGGGCGGCACCCCCATGGCGGAGCAGCTGAAGTCCGCCCCACGACATGGGCTGTGCCCACTCACTGACCTTGAGTCCTGGCAGGCCAGGTGGTCCCTGCAGGCAGAAAACACCCGGGGTCAGGGCCCTCCCTGCAGACCCCTCCCGTAGCCCACCCTGTGCCCTCCCAACATCACAGTGAGCACAGACAACAGCAGGTATGGCCTTTGCAAAGGTGCGACCCCTGGATCCCACAGAAGGGTCAGATCTAGGCGTCACTCCGGAGGCCATGGGACCATGAGCCCCTTGCCGCACCAGGGCTGGAGTGAGTAGACCTGCGTCCTACTTCACTAAGACACAGCACCCTTCTCGACTCCAAGTGGCCATCTGCCAGCCCAGGCCAGGTGCTCGTGGGCCACCAAGAGCCACACACAGCAACCTGGAGCCCGGCGTCCTGGCCACACCCACCTCCCACAGTGCCTGCAGGCTGCCGGGATGGTTTGTAAACATACAGGAAAACGCTAAGGTACTGTGGTGAGGACAGCCTAGCTCTCCCCCAAGCTGCTTCTGCCCAATTAACACCCCTCGCTCACTTAGCTCAGAACAAGCAACCTGAACCCATCCTCACCAGCCACAGCCAAGTGCTAGGGCCAAGCACGCGCTAGCCCTGGGTTGGCGCGTGTCCTGGGCAGGGTGGTGCCCAGAGCTCCAGGGGTGCTGGTGCCGGGGGAGGCCCAGCAGGGGAGTGGGGGAGGCCGGCGGCCCCTGCACACCTCTAGACCATGGCCGGGATACCGTGGGATCGGATTCCTTGTTACCGATCCGCCCCTGAGCAGCGCATGGTCCTAGGCAGGGCCTGGACAAAGGCCTGATCCTAACTCAGGTTCTGCCCAGGCCAAATCTTGGCTACTTCCCCAGATCACAGCCACAGGGAGACTTCCACATCCTGTTCCCCAGAAAGACCTGCCCACAGGTCCTGTGCCGTGGGCCTACTGACCCTGAGCGACTAGCGCAGTCCCTGCCTGGAGACCAGGCAGCCTAGCTGGTGTCCACCCAGGGCAGACGGCTCTGCTCCCAGCTCTCGAGCTACTGCCCCTACTGCTCCTCCAACCCCGGTCAGGGTGGGGGTGGTGATACCTGTAGCTCTGCGGAGCCTCGGGCTGTTGACCAGAAGGGGACCCCGGAGCCTTCCATGTCATCCTACAGAGACAGGGACATTGGTCTCTGTTCCTTCCTAAAGAGGGCGGAGGGTGCGCGGGACTGGGTGTGATGGACGGTGTGTGTAGTCTATAACGAGCCCGGCAGCACCTCAGCTGGCCTAGCCACCAGGGTCAGATCTGGAGCGCCACAGGGGACGAGAGAAACCCATGCCAGGGGGCGGCACCCACTGCTCCCAGCCCAAAGCCACCGAGAGAGGGGTCATGGCACAGGCTGGGCCTCACAGGGCCCAGAGCTGCTGCCACTCACAAATCCTGCGGCGAATCCTCGTCCGGGGGGCCCAGGAGGTCCTGGGGGTCCTGGGGGTCCAGCGGGCCCAGGGGCTCCTGTAAAGCCGATCTCCCCGGGAGCACCCACAGGGCCTGGGTCTCCCTTGCTGCCCTGCAGGGTGGAGAGGTGACGTCACCCACTGCCTTGGCCCTGGGCTTCAGCTAAAGCCAGGCCACAGCACCTTCTGAGGGAAGAGCCGACACCCGAAACCCAAGGAAGTCACCAGCAATGGCCCCATCCCGCTGGGCTGGCCTTTCCTGGAGGCCCACGGCAGGTTGGGGCCTGATCCTGGGGGAGTCTGGACCATGGGAGGCTCGGAGCTCCCTGCCAGGCAGAGGGTCTGGGGCCCCCAGGCCGTGGCTAGGCCCTGCGTGCCAAGGGGCTGCCTGAGACCCACAGGCATGGGGACATCACTGCTCCTGGGGGGGGCTCCCTTGCAGTCTTGCTGGATCGGACACCTCATGCTTCCTCTCACCAGCAGCTCAGAGCTCAAAGAAAACGCACGCAATCACCCAGGACAAATGCCACCCCCGCCTGGAAGGACAGGCAGGGCTGGGGCTGCGGTCAGCACCGAGGTGCTGAGCTTGTGGACGTGCCCTGGTCCCCGTGGGGCGCTTCCACCTGCGTGAAGCTTTCGGGGCAGGAGGATGTGGGTTTGTACCTTGGGTCCAGGGGCTCCCGTGTCGCCCTGTGACAAAGGACAGCATCAGAGTGAAGTTAGCCCGGAAGAAAACACAAGAGGAGCAAGCAGCCCCTACCCCAGCGTCCCCCTGAGCAGGACACTGTGTGTGTCTGTGCCAAGCCCTTCCCAGGAAGCACTGGCAGGGACCGCCTCGCAGTGCCCGTGCCTGGCCTCCCAGAGAGGGCAGCACACAGCCCCACTCCACTGCGGGCCCAGTGGGCTCCCGGGGGGGCATGGCCTCTGCACGTCCGGGAGCTCCTCCTCTGCTGGCTTTGGGAAGCACTATGGACCGTGGTCCCTCCACGCAGCCCCTTGTGTCATTCAGACCTGGCCAGCCCTGCAGCCTGTGTGCCCTGCAGAGCCCCTGCCCAGCATGAAGCCCGCCTGGGGACAGCACTGCCGTGTGGAAGGCAGTGTTCTTATCCTGAAGAGACTGCTGTCCAGTTGGCAGGGCCAAGGCCCCACTCCAGGAAGCCCTCCCAGGCTCTGGGCACACCATGTGCCTGGATCAGGCCTGCCCTGACAATGGGAGGGACTTACGTGACTGCCTTTCTCGCCTGCTCTTCCTGCAGGGCCCTCTCTTCCCGGGGGGCCGGGGGGTCCCTGAGGGAGAAGAGCAGAGTGAGGGTCTGGGGAAATCAGCCCTGAATACCGGAGGCCAGAGGAAAACCCTTGGGATGGGAGTCCCCGCAGCTGGGACCCAGGAAGCCCCTGAGGTCAGGGCGTGGGGAACGTCCCGATGTGGGGTTTGGCCACAGCACAGAGCACTGGTCCCTGTCTCTAGGTGTACAGTCAATCAGGAGGACACGAACGGCCAGCAGTCCTGTGAGGTATGGCGGCCCACAGGCTCGGGCAGGGGACCCCTCAGCTTCCCAGAGGCGCCTGATGAGGTGCATGACAGACACAACGCAGCCTCTGACCCAGACAGTCTGGCCTGGGAACTGTGCCGAGCAGAGGGCAGGGTCCTGTGAGCACCACGGCAGGGGTGGGGAGGGGCCCCGGGTCCTGCACATCACTGGAGGGGCCGTCTGTGGACAGCGACTCAGAGCCACTGTGTGGACCCAGCTCTCCCACCCCACCCACGAGGATGCTTCCCACGAGGGCCACAGTGAGGTTCGCACTGCAGCACCACAAGGCAGCCCAGAAACGGGGGCCCCCTAGCCCGAGGAAGGGGTGAGAGACCAGAGCTGGGCCCTCTGGGTGTCTCCCCACTCCTGGTAGATGGTACAGTGGAACTTACTGGAGACCCGGGAAATCCTGGGGCACCATCCCTCCCAGGCACTCCTGGGAGGCCTGGGGGTCCTGGGACATGGGAGCTGTTCACCCCAAAGCGGCCGGGCTCACCAGGCAGGCCTGGGACTCCAGGAGGGCCTGGGGGCCCAGGGAAGCCTCGAGGGCCCTGCAGAGACAGAGACGGTGATGCCATAGCCCGCACGGGATGATCACCCCTGCCAACCCTGCCCCCCAGCTTGAGCTGAGGCTGTAGCCGCTCACCCTGAGGGTCTCCAGGTCGCCGCTGAAGCCGGACCCCTCCATGTCAACGAAGGTCTGAGGGAGCCGAAGAGGCTGTCACCAGGCCGCACTACCCGCTGTCCCCTGCCCACCGACTGCCCATGAGGCAGACACTCGCGACGTCGTAAGTAGCACAGAGACCCAGAGCAGAAGCCATTCCTCCCAGGCCACCACCCGGGCTGGAGGACCTCGGTCCCCATGTGCAGAGAGCCGAGGGACTCACCAGCTTGTCGTGCCTGAAGGATGGTCCTGGGGGCCCTGGAGGCCCCTGGGGCCCCGGGGGTCCTCTTGGCCCGACCCCCGGATCTCCCTGAGACACGGAGAAGCAAGTCATAGAGGCCCACGGGACCGCTGGGTCGGCTGGGCAGGAGAGGGCGCCAGCCCAGGGATACTCACCTTCTCCCCCTTGGGGCCCACGTCCCCCGGGGTCCCAGGGAAGCCCTGCGGCCCAGCGTCCCCCTGGAAGACAAAGACAAGGCTGGTGTGGAGGGTGGAACCATCCATAGGGAGACCTAGGGCGAGGGTCAGGGCAAAGGCGGGGTTACTTCCTCACTGAGGGCACCGTGGGCACCAGTGACCCCACGGCAGTGGCGGTGCCCAGCCTGCTGCACGCATGTGCATTCGTGTAACATGCCCCATGGCATGGACGGCTCTCAGCCTCCCTAGATCCGGACCCAGTGCACCCCTGCTCCACTCACTTTCCCTAATTCCTTCTCTTTTGGGCATCCCCTAGGGTTGGGAGGGGCACAGGCCTCTCCCCTCCTCCCTGTAATGAGCCTGGATGCCCGCACATTGGGTCTGGCTGGGTTTTCCCAGCACAGTGCACCTGCCCTGGGCACCAAGTGGCTGCAACCCCATGCTGTGCCTGGCTGAGGAGGCTGCGGGGCTCATACGAATGCCACCCATCAAACGTCGGGAAGAAAGCAAACTTACTGGCCTTCCGTCCTCACCGGGGTCACCCTGAAACGGGCCGGAGAAGAAGCTGTTTGTTATTGACGAAGTCGCCTGGCCCTTGACCCCACATTCAAACTGTACCCTTGGGACCCCTCCCCACCCCAGTCTTTGTGTGGGCACCAGCTCCAGGCTCCCAGCAAGACGCCACTCTGGGTCTCTCACCCCCAGGTCCCTCTGTGGCCGTGCTCACCCCTCCCCAAGACGGGACCATGCCCAGGGGACAGGGCTCACCGGCTCGCCATCCCTTCCTGGGGCACCGTCCTTCCCTGGGGGACCAGGGTGTCCCGGGGGGCCCTGAGGCCCGGGGACAGGGTGTGTGTCGGCACGTTGCATCATGGGGCCTGTAGGGCCCTCGGGACCAACCGGGCCAGGAGGTCCCTGAGCTCCTGGCTCCCCCTTCTGCCCCTTCAGGCCTCCCTAGGGACAAAGAGGACAGGAAGGCAAGGGCTGTGTGACCATGCACATCCTCCTGGTGCTGCAGCTGTATGAGCCCAAGTCCAGGGCAGGAGCCTGAGTCACAGAGAGGACATGCATGGTGGACAGGCAGAGAGGACACACGGGAACGGGCAGAGGGGACCCACAGGGAGGACGGGTGGAGGGGACATGCAAGTGGATGGGTGGAAGACTGGCACTGTGGATGGGCGGAGGGGACCCGCTGGGTGGACGGGTGGAAGGGACGCTCATGGTGAATGGGCAGAGAAGACCCGTGGGGTGGATGGGCAGAGGACCTGCAGAGTGGAGGGTGCAGGGGACCCTCAGGGTGGACAGGTGGAGAGGACCTGAAGGCCCTGGAAGGGGCCTCACCGTCTCCAGGCTGCTGCCTGGGACTGGGGCACTGGCATCCCACATGTTGCCCACGAGGGTCTTCCCTGGGGAGGAGAGGTGGTTGCCATCAGTCCTGTGGCCATGGCCTCTGCTGTCCCCCGTGGTGAACACCTGGTGCCCCAAGACTAGGGGACAGAGGAAGGACACACAGCCGGCCACCAGGAAGAGAACCAAAGCCAGCACGAAGCCCCAGAGCCGTGGTAAGCTACACCAATGGTGCACACACCTTCCAGAGCATTCCTCTGGGTACATTTTAACAAGAAACCTTGGCCTCATTCCTTCCTCCCAACACTCAGTTGTAAAGAGCAAAAAACAACGGCAACGAACCCCATCACCTTCATCATGCTGGCAGCACCCCACACACCTCCTCCTTCTCCCTCTCTGATGCACGCACACACACACAGACACAGAAACACACAGACACAGAGACACACACAAGCACATGCATGCACACACAGACATTGCCCACACATCATGGCAACGTGCACATCACTACACATGTGCACCACATTCATTACACACAAATAACACACATCGCATGTTATGGTTTGTATCTAGGCCCCCTCAAGCTTCATGTAGTCATGGAAGTGGCTGAATCTAGCATTTGTGATTGACTCGTTTTCTAGCGCTGGATTGGCGGTGTGAGTTCTGCAACCGCCCAGGGGTGGAGCCAACATACAATGTAAGGTCGAGAAGGAGGCGGGTTTTTCCCTCTTTTGCATGGTTTCCCGCTTGCTGCTTGCAGCCACCATGAAGGGCTGCCCCCCAGCCACGTCACCCTGCCTTGGAGTCAACTGAGTATGGACTAAAACCTCCATAACTGTAAGAAATAAACCTCTCCTTCCTTCACTTTGGGTGTCAGGTATTTTGTCTCAACAAGAAAAGAGTAACCAAGACATCACACATGTGTTACACACTACTCACCTCACACAACACGTACATACATCACACACCACACGACACACGCACATCACACACTCACACACCCACCTGGAAGAGCTCCGTGCCCTGATGGGGTTGCCATGGTTTGCACCTCAAATTCCTCTGTCCTGGCATCTTCCTTGCTGCTACCCCCGGCCAGGGGAGGAGTTGTCACGGGGGGAGGTGGGGGCAGGCCAGGCGTCTGCGTCACCACCTGCAGGAGAGATGGGAACTGTCCAAGGCTCAGCGTGGTGGGTGACGTGTCAGGCACCGATGTCTCGTTTGCGAAGTGCAGCGTTTGCAGGTTTTAAGGAAGATAAGCAGCAGCCATTGCTTGAGGAAGTGCCAGCCCTCTGCGGAGCCATTCGCTCAGGTTTTCTACAGCTTGAGCACGGCACTGCACACCTGCCAGATCCCAGTTCCCTTCAGGGGCCTGAGCAGGTGCCTTCCAAGGCTGGGACGCTGGAGGTTGAGAGCCGGCATCGTAGCCCAAGAAGCATTGGTGTCCCCATGCAGGGTCACGACAGGGACAGCCCAGCCTGCGGCCCGAGCACATCCAGTGTGGGATCTCCTGACTCCCTGGGAGTAGAGGGAGACAGCTGCTCTGCAGAGCCAGCCACAGTGGCCAGGGACCCCTCCACCACACTGTGACGGGAAGCCTGGCGACATTCTCTTTTTGGTGATGACCAGGTGAGAGGCGGACAGAGCAGCACTTGAGGCCTGGCTGAGGGAGCCGCTGGACACTGCTCCCTCATACCCTAGACATCGGTCCGGGTGGGCGTGGCAGACCTGAGGTCACAGCTTGCAGATTCCGTGTCTTCTGGGCAGCCACCAGCCCGAGGCCCAGGGCCCAGTGTGGGTAGGGTGGTGATGGGGCGGGCACCCCAGCTCCAGGTCTGCAGGGAGGCTGCCCAGGTGGTGCTGGTGCCATCTGTGGCATCAGAGTCCCAAGCCCGCCCGTCCCTCATGGCCACCCACGAGCTTGGAGCAAGTGAAGGTTGAAGCCTCCCTAAAGACCAAAGTGATGTGGGAGCCAGGGCCCACGGGGTGCTCACCCCACTCCCAGGCAAGCAGCAGCTGTGGGAAGGAGCTGGTGGGCCTCAGGGCCCTGCTAAGCACCCCAGTGCCACTCCCAGTGGGGAACCCGTGTTCGTGGCGCAGAGGAGCCCTGGGAAGTCACACGTGTGTGTGCACACACTCACACCCACACCTGCTGTGGGGCCCGCCCTACGAGGCCCTGTCCAGCCCCTGCCCCTGCCACTCACCGCATCCTCCCTGTGAAGCTCTCGGGGCTCCTCCAGGCCACTGCCCAAGTCACCAGATGCCTGTGGGGTAAGGGAAACAAGGACATGGGCAAAGCCCCGGCCCCATGCGGCCCCAGAGAGCCTCACAGTATGTCTGACATGTGCCGTCTGCCGGGCAGAGACCCCCAGGACTCGTATCTGCATGTGCCGTGGCCTCCTGGGCACTGTCCTGGGAGAAGGGGTGCAAACAGCACCCAGAACTGAGGACACCTAGGACAGGAGTCTTGGGGACTCTGTCCTGAGCCTGCTCTGGCCATACAGGGCACTTCCTGCACACATGCCAGACGCATGTCACACATCAGAGATGCATGTGTCACAGACCAGAGACACACGTGTCACACACCAGAGATGCACGTGACATGCGCCAGAGACTCGTATGTTACATGTCAGAGAGGCACACATGTCAGACACAAGAGATGCACGTGTCACACACCAGAGTCACACGTCACACACGACACATGTCACACACCAAAGATGCACGTGTCACACATCAGCACACATCACACGCTAGAGATGCATGTGTCACACACAAGAGATGCATGTGTCATATGTCAGAGGCACACATGTCACACACCAGAGACGTACGTGTCACACACCAGAGACACATGTGTCATATGCCAAGATATGCCACATGCCAGACTCACGCGTCACACACCAAAAGACACACGTCACACACCAGAGGCACACGTCACGCACCAGAGATGTACATATCACACATCAAAGATACACTAGAGTCACAGCACAGAAGACACACACGCTTTTTGAGCTGCTCTCCCCCAGGCTGCCCACAGCTCTCAGGGTAGCCCCTAACAGTCACTTTACATTCTGTCACCTTAAGCACAAACTTCAAGGCAAGGGAAGACCCTGTTTGTTGCCATAGAGATGAGTAAAACGCTAGCATCTCTGGACACCTATTCGGGCCAGCACTCGGGACTCAGCCCTGTTTGCCCCCGCCCTATAGCCCAGCATCACTCACCCCATCCTCATCCTCATCCTCCTCGTCCTGGCAGCTCACAGGGCTCACCCGAGGTTCCGCACGCACCCACAGCTCCGCGATCGCCCCCTAGACAGAGGAGTGGGGTCATGTGCTGCTGAGGGTCCGACTCACACCAGTCTTGCCTGGCATGACCAAGCCTAACTGCAGCATCCTGAGGAGGGTCCCGCACTGAGGACGCCGGGAAGATTCCATCCATCCTTCCCACACCAGGTCGTCCGGGAGGCACAGTCAGCACTTGGTACAGAAGGCTCTGCCTCCCTGGGCAACCTGGCCTGGAGGACATGCGGGTCCCCCAGGATGCAGGTGAGGCCAAGGCCTATTTGGGCAGCTCCACACACTCACGCTTAGCCAACACCCCTGAAGA
>RJWT010051712.1:0-10661 GCA_004365215.1 Cuniculus paca
AACTTGTTATTGTGACACTGACACATCTGGCTCTGTCTCAGACACTTCAGAGCACTGATCACATTAAACCACTTGGCTAACTCAGAAGAATTCCTTTAATTTAAAGTTAGTTGCTCAGAAAGTCTAATTTCATTTGCAATATTAATTCTCCTTGCCATGTAATATTTTATATATATAAATATATATATATATATATATATATATATATAATATATATATATTCTTCTCGCCATGTTTGCACATCTTTGAAGAGCCATAATTCTAGCTACTACGGGTCTGACAAGCAAACATTCCAAACATTTGTAAAGGTACATTATGAGTCAGACTATTTGGGTGGTCTTCAGCCAGACTTTATTTTTACTGTCCAGTCTTTACATTCTATATTTTTTATCCTCAAATACCTCTACTACACTCTATTACCGCTACTATATTTTCCTTTTCCCTCAAAATAATGTCCTAGGATTAAAAAAATTTCAGAACAGAGAAAGGTGAAGTGCTTATTATTTTCCCTGTAAGATAAAACATTTATTCTCATATCCAAAATTGCCAAATATTTTGAAATGTAAGCCATTACTGTGATTGCCAGCTCAGGGATTTCACTCTTTATTAGGACTGTGAAACTTTTGCAAGTTATTTTTTCAGTTTATCCGTTACCTATATAAATTCAAGTTCTATCACTGTGGTTAGATATAATTTGAGTGAAGATGCAGAGAGGAGTGAAGCCGGTCTTGAGGAGAAATAGACCTGATTCTATTTCCCTGAGCTTCCATATTTAAATCTATAAATTGAGTATAACACTGTGTAACCCGTAGGGATGCCATCAGCGTTAAGTGCAGTGATTAATGCGCATACAGGAACTCACTGAAGGATTGTTCCTTCATTCTGTAGGATTTAGCCTGATTGTGATGTCATAGGAAAAAAATCACAGAATGGTTACTTTTTCAGGGCCATGTTGAATATGGGTAAGATGTAACGTATCTGGCATGATTCGTAACTCTTCCCTTTCTACATACTACCTCTTATGATTTTTTCATTGCAGAAATTCATACTCACCAATATTCGATTAGAAGTTGTCAATAGAGGAAGGGATATATTATGAATTAGAGAAGGTAATTTTGTCATGGTTTTCTTCCATGTTTTCAGTTTACCTCGATAAACGTTTTTATTAGATACTGAATCCAACAAAATGTGCACCCCCCCATGAAAAAGATACATTGATGCTGAAAAAAAGACTAGATGTTCCCTGCAAGCCTCCTGAGATCATAGCGGATATCTGGAAGATGGTTGGATTAGGGGGCTGGCTTTGTCAGCTGTTTTGATATTAGGAGGTGGAGTCTGGCTGGAAGAGGTGGTCAGTGGAAGCGTGGCCTGCGAGGACTCATCTCCTTCCTGGCCTCCCCTTGGTTCTCTGCTTCCTGGACACCATGCCTGAGCAGCTGTCCTCTACCATGCCCCCGTGCCATGTTGCCCTGCCTTGGAGCCAGCTGATTGTGCACTGAAACCTCTGCAAACTGTGAGCCGAAATAAACCCCTCTTCCTTTATGTTAAGAGTGTCAGGTTTTCTGTCTCAGCGACAAGAAAGAGACTAAGACAGTTTCTTAAAGTCTGATAACAGTTTGTGTCTCCTTGTCTCAGTGTGCAGGTTTTAACAGGTCTGTATTTCCTACTTCATCACGGTAGCAGGCAGTGAGCAGGAAGGACTGAAGCAGCCTCAGGAACTCTGAAATGCATTAAGCATCTCTCTTGATTTAACACAAAATGATCAAATACATGAGCATGCCTGGAGTTATTCTATCTTTCATTGTAGTCCTGGTGGGCTTTTTGTAGAAAAGATTCTGAATACATTATCTTTGAAGAGGATTCCAATTGTCAATAAAACATGCCTGTAACATTATTCTTCTGTGAGGAAGAAAAAGAGATAATAGATGACTGACTATATCACTCACATTTACTATAATGCTCAGAGAACACTGCTATGATTCTTGTTCTCATATAAAACCCTGCTGATGAAACACTGAAATTAAGGCAAAGAACAATATATGGTTGTTTAATACAATATGTACTTCTAAGACAGGCATAATACAATGGGAATTAAATTATGATTTGGGTATAATATATATGCATATATATATTTTTATATAATATCTTCTGTGTAGTTATTTAGTGCAGGAATATTAGATTATTATGTATAGTTTTTACTTTCTTATGTATAGAAATGATTTTAATAATATCTGTGAAGTTCTGTAGCTCAAGTGAGATTAAACAGGTGAAGATAATTTATAAATGGTAAATTTTTATACAAGTGCTATAGTACATAGATGCTAAGAATACTGCTAGCACCCTGCAAGGCACAAGACAGGATCTCATAACATAAAAATATCCTACACAAATGTCAGTAATATCATGGTAGAGAGATGTTGTCATAGCCACTCTGTTCTACTCCTTGCTGAAGGTGCCAGGTTAAGTTGAATGTAATTGATTGAGAAAGGAGAAGAGTTTGGAGAGGGATGCCTAAAATGACCATGTAGACTACATGTTGTGGAATAAATATACTAACATATTTTTTTGTCTCTTTTTAGACTGACTAGGAGTTCCCCACAGCCAAACCCAGCCGGAAGGCAATGGTTTTTGTCAGTGTAGTACACATTAGTTGACTATGTGGATAGAACATGGTCACAGTGACTAAGGGTGAGGTGGATAGCATAAATGTATGCTGGGGCTAAGAAAGAGTATATTTAACCCCAACTATGAATCATTGTCTCAAACCAATATTCAATTCTGGAAGTCATGAAGAAATGAGGTCTGTGGATAGGATCACGCACATGCAGAAGGAAAAGTCAGCCATATATATAGATTTGGAGAAGAGGGAAATCAGAAATGCATCTGCAAATTATTTCTTCCCCAGGGATGTTTTGCATTTGCTCATTATATGAAAGCAGTAAAAGTCTGCTTTTTCTGCTTTTTGCCTTTTACTACCATTTATGTTGATTCTTTAATGCCCAAGTTTTGCGTGGCTTATTGTCTGCTAGGTACAGAGGATACGAGAAGTAAATATGAAATGCTACCCATTTTTTAAGCAGTTTTGGTATAGTAGAAGACACAGCCACATAAAGTAGTACAGCACTACAGCACTTGGAGCACTTATGTGTAAAGTGCTAGAGAAGAGACATTCTAATTTTTCCCTAAAGTGTAAAAGGTCTTGTATCATATGTGACATTGATAGAGTTTTTCAGGACACAGGTGCTTTCTGGCATAATGGAAAAAGAATAGTTACTGCAATAGAGATAGGGTCCTATATGTTACGTGATGAACCTATAAAATTAAGTGGGGTCTCAATCTCCAAGAACATTGCATGCCACGTTGAGATATTAAATCTTAAAGTATTAGACAATCATTAGACAAATAATACTTCGAATGCATAAGTGGACATAAGTAAAAAAATTCCAACTGCTAAACACTTGTGTCGTATGAGTCACAATTTTGTCTTTAAATTAAAAACTTTCAAAATAATATCTTACAATTGGTTCTGCACGGATTCAATTATTTCTGAGTAAGCTTAATTTATTGAAGATTTTACTGAGGCATTTTGATGTTCAAAAGTGATAGCACTTAATGCATATTCTTTGCTAGACTATTCTGATTAGTGTGCTGGAGGATCAAACATTTCAGAAATGTTTTGAGAATGAGAGTCCTTCTTCTATTTCTTGACTATAAACATTGCTTAATCCTCACATACACAGTGGAAAATATTTCCTATATCTTTATATTTTAGAAAGTTGTGAAGTAGTCATGGCTGGGAAACAGATCTTTAAAAATTTGTGAGCTGTGTAATTAGGACTCAGATTTTGTAAGATGTGGATATTACTAAATTTGATACTACTGCAATATGAGTGCATATATGTTTTGCTTGATTTCTATAAACAGCTTTAATCTTTGTATTTCTTGTCTATGTTGGTTATTTTTCTCCTATTGCTGAGACAAAATACCTGGCACACAAAGTTAAGGAAGGAAAAGTTTATTTAGCTCAAAGTTTGTGGAGGTTTTAGTCCGTAATCTGCTGGCTCCAAGGCAGAGTGGCTCATGGCACAGGGGCAACAGTTCATGGTGGCAGAAGACAGCAAAAGCAGAGCAAAAAGGGAGGAGCAGAGGGAGAAAACTCTTTCTGTCCCTTGTACTGTGTGTAGGCTACCCACCCTAGGGTGGATGAAGCCAAACACACAGAATCCCAGCATTGGACCATGAATCAATCACAGACTCTAGAAGCCTGCCCCCATGACTGCATGAGGCTTTGAAGGGGGGACATCCAGACAACAATTATAACACCATCCAACTAGGCATCATGTTTTGTAAGGGCTAGTAATACTTTTGCACAGAGTTGTAGAGTTCATTTTGTCTAGACAATTAGATTTTGAAGGGAATTTAGTGTGGTAAGTATGTTTAGGCATGGTTGCATACTTTTTCTACCTGATAGTTACTTGTACATCTCTCCTTATGTCTAGATAATATTTTTAGAATAAAGTTCAGGAAATCTTTTTGCTATATAATTTCTTTTCTTCCCACTACCATTAAAAAATTGTAATGTTTATGTGTTTTCAATAGTAAGTTTGTTCCCATAAGGATTTTTGAGAGCAGGATATGGTTTGTTGTATAATTCATATTAGTGAGAAAATTGCATGATTATTTTTAGGGAAAAAGCATATGTCCGAGTACTTCCTATTCTTTCTGTCTTCCAAGCTACCTTCTATACTTTGTCTTCTTTTCTTCTTGGTTTCCCTAGCTTGATAGAGGAAGACCACTGTTTTTTTTTCCAACACAAATTAAAGCCAAGGAATTGATGTGCAATGCGAGGGCATAGCAGTAACTATCCGGTTTCCCTTCTTTCAGTCCTGAATCTGAAATGTGAAGGAAAAATTTCTGGAGATGGATATTTTAGCCTATTTTCATTTCTGAAAAAAAAATTTTCCAAGTTATCTTTTTATTTGAATGTGAAGAAAGTTAACAGTACAAGCCAATGTTACAAAATGTGGGCTCTTCTTTTGCTGGTGACTTTGTTTTGGAAACCTTGCTGAGCTGTTTTTGTTTTTTGCTGAAGGTTGGAATCCCAGAGATTAATAGTGACTGAAGAAGTTGGTGATAGAACCCAGATGTTCATACAGCCAGTCTTGCCTCCCTCTCATCTTTAGGGATAGAAACAATAACTAGAAAAGGGGTCAGATTTTATGAGTGAAGGTTGGCCTCAGACATGGGAGATGCTTGCATAAATGCTAATTCGTTCTTCAAGAAATAAGTAAATCTGTTACTGTAACCCAATTTAAAAATTACTGGACTTCAAAGTGGGAGCACTTGAACTTGTTGTCATGGATTTTGAGAAGTTCTGAGAAGAATAAGGAGTGTTATAATTCCAGGAACCTCTGATTAAAATATATTAATGAAAGTGGAAGAGTTCTGAGCTGACTGAGATTATCGTGGATGAAATACCACCAATGTCAGCTCACGCCTGTGTGCCCGTTGAAGTCATTATAAACAGTGCTGGGAACTCTACAAGACAAGGTCAGAGCATTTGCCTTACTTCCTCTATACAGGATCTTTTCATTTCTGGTACATATTTCATTTCCCTTCAAGTATCCTTAGCTGTGAAAAGAAAGATAACCTTTACAACCCTCTTTCTTATTGACGAGGAAGCCAAAAGAAGGGCTCGGTTTAAACATGGTTGTTGTAATGTGGGAATGGGGCATTTTCCCAAAGGGAGTGTAATGTGTGATAAATATTCATCAAATATTAGAATTGATTTTTCCTTTAACAAAGCCTAGAAAGGATCTTTTCCATTAAAGTTTAGCTTAATTCTATCTTCTACTCAGTATCAAAAATGTACAACGGACCAAGCACATCAGATGCCAACTTGTGTGACATGCTGCTGTTATCATCTGTCCACAGAAGGGCTTACCTACAAAGTACCTACAACATACAGTCATACTGTCATAACATACTGTCTTAAGCCACATACTTCGAGTTTCATGTGAAGTATACTTCTTTTAAGATTTCTTTTACACTCCTTTTGGCTCTGTTTCTGTTCTCATGGCGCTTACATTCTAACTTGGAAACCAAGACATAAACATGTATCACATATGTGATGAATTAAGAAGGCTGTGGTAGAGCCTTTACCGTGTACCTCCCCACAAAAGTGTTTAACAGAACTTTGTGATTTCATTGCACATATAAATAAAAAATGATATTAGAAAAGTTGAATCCTTATGTGCATAGTTTGAAATAAAATGTGAATTCACTTTGGCTATTATGAATTGTACTAATGAAAATTTGACTTTACCTAAAAGTGTTACTGATGACAGAAACTATCCAACATAGCAGCACTTTATACTTCTACAATACATTTTTATAACATACATTGGTAACTGCATATACAGCCTCCTGAAATTGAAGTCAAGTTGGGCATTCTGTGCCAACTTGAACTCACCTCTCTGGGAAGCAATTAGCTCCCTCTTACCTGTTCAAAGCCATTAGACTTTGTTGGAAACACTGGGTATATTTTTTCTACAGGGAGGAGGCTGTAGTAACAGCAATTACTATTAGCCTCCACCATGACTCATTAGAACAGGTCCTGAAGTAAGGTTAGCTCCCTATCTGGCAAGCGGCAGCGCATTCCCAAGTCATTTGTCAAATGAAAAGGAAAGCGGGTGTCGTACACAACCAGCCCCAGTGATGTGAGTAGAAATGTATCACTTTATTATGGTCCCTTTCCTCTGCAGAAAACATGCTATAGTGATTTATTTTAGATTGTTTAGGGTCTAAGGTGTTGTATTCTTGAAAAAGTTATGAATTAAAGGCCCAAAATTGTAAGGAGTTAATGTGAATGAAATTCACACTCAATGCAGGAAATATTAGTTGGAGACAATAAATCTTGTCATGCTCAAGGTACTTTTATTGCTGTAAAAAAAATGAAGGTCACAAGATAATACTATTCAGGGAGGTGTGTAAGACATTTAAAGTGATTCATCACTTTTCATGTGACACACATATACCCTTTTACAGGATTTCAGTATTATATCTTCAATCCAATTTGTTATTTAAATATTTTAAGTCAACCATTTGGAAAACCATATGCATTTTGTTACATTTTCTAGTTATGTGGTTTAACAAGTAGGTAGCTGGTGAAGATTTCTAATGTGTGCATATAATTGGCGATGTTCATATTTCTTCAACACCTCCTGTAGAGTGAGGTGTCAGGAAATTCATATTGTTCAAGAATCTCTTGTGTATCAACCCCTGGTCAAGGCGTGTATAGTTACATAATTTTACTCTTAGGGTTCTGATGAATATTATTTTTATCCCAGTTTTGTCAGATGAATAAACTGAAGTTCAGGGTTTAATAACATGCCCAAGATCCCAGAGAGCTGGGCTGGAATATAACGGTCCCTGCCCTCATCATCTGTTGGTGGTGGCTAGAGATAATGACACAGCTTTGGTTCGCTGTATAACAGTTTATATCTGTGAAGTTTGCATCTGCTAGCCTGTTACACACAAGCTTCTTGAGCACTGAACGTTGCTCGGCTTGCTTTTCCTCACAAAACCAGCCAGAATCCCTGAAACATCTTCACCAAAGCATTCTTAGTGACTGAGACGTGTTGGCCACTGTTCGAACAGAACTGTATGAAGAAGGGATTGGTTCGTGTCATTATCATAATCCAAGAGGAAGGAATTATTGTCATGCCTCAATTTCCAGCTGAAGAAACTGAGGCACACAGAGTTTTAAGTAGCCCAATATTATACAGCAATAAGGTATTAAAAATGGAATTTAATCCTTCAGAGACTTTACTCTTAGACATTACATTATGCAGACTTCCCAAATTATATTACAACTTCTTACCTTTTATGTCTCTGTGTCAGTTAAGAAAAAGTTTTAGTAAAGGCTGAATTCATTGTCATTGTATGTCATGTCACCTCCTGCATTTCTTCTGAAACAGAGCTTCATCAATCATTCTTTACTTGCCTTCTATTGTCTCTATCCTGATTAATTCTTTTGCCTACGAAAATGCTCATATCTATAGCATCTTAAAAAGTACTAATTTTACCACAGCTCCCCTCCCGTCATAAAGTGGGGACTTTGACCTTATTTCTTGTGCTTTTTCTGTTCTTGTTCTCCTCCTCCTCCTCAACTCTTCCTTCTCTTTTTTCTGTTGTGCTGGGTGTTGAATCCAAACCTTCACATTGAGCTATGCCTCTGGCCCTTTTTTATTTTTTGTTTCTGAGACAGGATCTTGCTAAGTGGCTAGGTCGCCTAACTTAGGTTCAAACTTGTAATCCATCTGCCTCAGACTCTCAGGGTGCTGGGATTACTTGTGCCACCATGCCTAGCTCCTAATTCTTCTAGTCTTCATTTCCATTTTGGCTGTGAGCTCACTACTCTTTGATTTATACTTTAACCCCTTGATCCCTCTTTTTGCTAAGTCACATGCTACTAAGAGTCTTGGATCTCTTAGCCTTGCTGGGCCATTCTTCCTACAAAACTCTACTCCTAGAGCTTACCACAGCAGCTGTCACTCTACTCTGGGTATACCCCTCCCTCGCTGGACATTTTCCCATCTTCGTTTTTCACCCCTTCTGTGTGGTATTCCTAAAGATTTCATCAGTGCTTAAATTCCTTATTTTAGTAGTCACCAGCTGCCAGAAAGGCTTTTATTTTCAACTGACATTTGCTTTCTGTATCTCTCTCAAGTCTCAGTGTAATACATGCAAAATTGCACTCATTATCTTCTTATTGCAGCACACTGCCTCTGTTCCACTTTCTGGCCTCCATCCGTAGATGATCCACCTTTCACGCTGCATTAAGAATTATTCCAAAATGTAGACTTGCCTTCCAGATCACCCTGATCGTTCTCGCTTGTAAAAGCTGTCAGTGCCACCACACACAATCATGGATCATGTGGTGATTGAACAACAGGGCAGAAGGGCCTTAGCAAACGAGCCATCATTTGTTTCAGATACCTTGCTCTAGCCACACTGAACTGTTGGCTATTTGCCCAACGGGGCTTTCCTTTTGTCAGCTCCTTGCCTTTGCACGTTTCTTTTTCTCTGTATGAAATGTTTTTTTGACCCTTCTTCATTCCTTAGATATACACTCATATTTCATGACTCAGCTCAAATATCACTTCCTATCAGTGCTTTTCCTACCTCCCACACCAGATGAGTCACTCGCCTTCCTTTAGTCTTTATTCAACACACGCTAATCACTTTGCATAGCAATTAAATTTTTATATGCCTATTCTCACAACTATGTGACCTTTATAAGAAAAAGGTTTATGTCTAATTTATCACTAAATATCTAAAGTTCCATACATAGTAGACTCTTAATAACAGCCTATAGAACAGTTTGAGTAATCTGATTAGTGTAGTAGATCCATTAGTAAACAAAAAACATTCTCCAAATACATGAAATCATGCTATGTTCCAAGTAGTCCTCAATGCACTGTAATATGGCAAAGAACAGTATTAGTTGAAAAAGAAAATTAATGTTATCCTATGGAGGTTACATTCTAGTGGAGAGATGCACATAATTATTAGTAAGATATAAATAAGCAAAGTTCAAATTTAGGTAATGACAGATGTTGTGAAATAATGCAGAGATAAGAGGGAGTACTGGGGACAATAAGGGCTGAAATTTTACATATGTCTGTCAGGGAGGTCCTTAAGATGAATTTCGAGAGGGACCATGTATGGCAAACCTTTCAGAGCTTTCAGTAATACAATAGCGTGCTGCTGTGTACGAGCCATAGGTTCACTGTCACCGACCTGAACTACAGGAAGGAGGAATGATGTAGATCTTGAGTAATTTTCTACACAGAAAGAACAGCAAGGGCACATGTAGAAACAGGCCTGAGATAGTCAAAACATAGTCTTAAAGACCATCATGGCTGGAGGGAAGGATTTGGGGTAAAGTTACAAGGGAAATATGAGATAAATTCAGGAATTCTAGAGTTAGATTATGTAGTTTCATTCTAAGTGACATAGGAAGCCACTGGGAGACTGGTAGGCAAGCGGAAAAATTGATGGAATTTAAAGCAATTATCTGTAGGTCCAATATAGGCAGTTACTGTTGGTAAATTTTTGACATTGGCTTTGAAAATAATGTTAAAGGATCTGGATTACTGTGGTTTTCTTTCTTTTTTCTCTCTCTCTTTGTCTTTGTCTCTGTCTGTCTCTGTCTCTGTCTCTCTCTCACACACACACACAGGCACATATGTTTCAAGACAGACGATATTCACAAAGACAAAAGCCACTAACTCTTGGCAGTAGTGTGAACACTAAAGGAGAGACAGGGGAAATTGCCCAGGTCCACATCAATGGGCAGGGAAGGAGAAAAGCATGGCCCAGAATGCATGCTGTTGTATTGACGGCACTAAAGAACTAGGGGTTGGTCATTTTTTTTTTTGATGCTCTTTAGTTTGCAAAGAGGAAAGCGTATCATATGAAGAATAATTAATGTAGTTGTTTTAATTAATTAAATAGTGATATTTCTTAGAAACTCTCGCACATTCATATATATTCATATATATTGATATTGGTCTCTGTGTTGCTTTTTTAATTTTATTTCTTTGGAGAAGCTTTGTAAAGTTGTATAAAGAATACCATCATTTTCTTTATGAATA
>RJWT010051713.1:0-10668 GCA_004365215.1 Cuniculus paca
GCAAGTTGAGACTGTACTCATAAGTGAAATAAATCAGACTTGAATGTGTAAACATTGTATTGTTTCCCTAGTGTAAAAAACTGAAAGAGTAAATAAGACCCAAATGTACAATACATATTGTGAAAGTGAAAGGTGAAGAAACTACTCAAAAGGAAAGAACAAGTGGGATAGGAGAAAGGAGAAAAGAAAGGAAAAGAATAAATATATATATATATATATATATATATATATATATGATAGATAATTATAGTACTAATCTCTATCAGATCATCAGAAAGAATAGTTTGTGCTTTCATTGTTCGATCATTTTTTCATGCCTGTATCTTGTAATCTAAGCAATTACTGTAAAGATAACATTATACAATATATTAACCATTGTTAATCTTCTGTTATGTTGTTTTGAAATTCTGTATCATCATTTTTGTTCTTTTTTCTTGCTTTTTAAACTAAAAAAAAAAGAAAAGCTAAATCAGAACATAGACGATTTAGGTACATCTGACTGTGACTCAGCCAACTCTACATTCTCCAATCAAAATAAAGATAAAAAGTACTTTATAAAGTATCCTAGCCAGCACAAAAGGTGTTTGTAATTTAGAACAGAATAATTCATGATGGTTCAAAAATACTTACTTTGTCTTATTAAGATGTGCAAAGAAACTTGATTCTGGACAGAAACATAATTTAGAAGAACTCAGAAATCTCAAAAAATATTTCCATAAACCTGTATTGCTAAAGTTAGTAGCACAGCATTTGGCACACCCAACTTCACGAACAAAAGATTGGTTCAAGAATTTCGGAAGTATTTTCATTTGCATAATATGAACTTAATAGGAAAAGTGGCATCAGCTGAATACATAACTGAGAAAGTGTTCCCTACTAATGTAGAAAAAACAAAGCGAGGAGTCATAGGCAGAATAAACTTTACTTAGAATTAAATCTTTCAGTAATAAGAGAAAATATGTTTCTCGGTATACATTTACACCGCTGGTAGTGAGCATACACATGTAGTGTAAACATCAATCACAATCACGCACTATTGCTGTTCAAGCCTTGCTAATTCATCATAGGTTCACAATGTGTATTACCATAATAATACATTACATTATAAGATGAAGTATAACTGATTTATTACTTTGGTCTCACTATGTAGTTCAATCTAGATTTCAGTTCTTTATGCAACCCAGACTGGCTTCAAACTTGTGGCAATTCTCCTGCCTCAGCCTCTCAAGTACTGAGAATACAGGACCATACCATCATAGCTGGCAAGACATGGTATAATATAATGGAAAAATAATTCAATATCAAGACTTAATTGAAACTTTCCATAATGAGAGTTTTACATTGTTTAGTGGATTAATAAATTTGGAGATACACAAATGCCTTATAAATTATTGCTTACGATTTCCAATGTACTGTATTTTCTCTCAATAAATTTTGTATATAAAATTTTTCTGTCTCCTTATTTTTTAAGAGTAAAAATGAAGTTTTGTACTATTTTACAGAATAAATCATTTTGGCAGTTTATCTACAGTATAATGACACAGAGGGAGACAAGAGACTTTGTCTCATAATTACATTAATTAAGAGGATTTTTGTTTAGTGCTTCCTATTAAGGAATTCCATTAAATTAAGGATTTTATTATTATTTGAACCATGAAAAACTTTTTTATGAAATGTAGAAGTCTAGGTATATGTTCTTGTTCTGAGAAGTTACTTCCTATTTCTGTCTATATTGTATTTGTCAGTAAAGATTAAGGAAAACCTGAATGACTAGTCAACACAAAAGTGTATTTTGTGCCCTTTCCAAGTCAGGGTTATTACATGTATTTCTCAAGAATCTATCTCCCACATGGAAAATCAATAATTTGAGTCATTGGTACCTCATAGCTTCACTCTTAAAAGATAAATCTCCATTGTTTACTGGAAAGGGAAGAATAACAGAATAGAACTCCCAAAGCAGTTATTTCTGTCTCGGTTTTTCAATGACACATTTCTTCCATACAAATTTTAAGAATCATTCCCATGACTTCACTTAATTAAAAGTAAGCATAGAAGTAAAATCTCCTTGTGGAGGAAACGCTAAGTATATCAGTTAACACTAGTACTCTATATTCAAAGTGTAGTCCAAACATACAATATTCTTGTTTAATACAGTAAAATCTATCAAATGTTAGGGCTGTTATTATTTGAACAATGAAAATTTTTGTAAGTTCATTGCTTATCACCATAATTTCAATAGTTCTACAGAAAAATCGAAGTAAATATCTAATTTTTTAAGAAAATATGAAAATAGTGGTCCCTAAATACAGCATTGTCTTACACAGACTCCAAATAAATGCAAAATATAAAAACATCTGAAGAAGCCTTACCTTTTCAGCCCAATTTACACACACATAGGAGAAAGACAATAATTGGGGAGGGGTGGACTTCAGTTTACCAAAAGAATAAGGCAAACTCTAAATTTTAGTAAGTCATTAAAATCACTCAATATCAGTTATATGCCATGAACCATAATTACTTTTTAGAAAAAAAAGGTACTTTTAAAACATAAAATAACTCAGAAATTATCTGCTTTAAATCTACTATAAGAAAGCAGACAGTGACCTTCAAAAGTTTTCAACAGATGAAAATTATTCAACAACAATTACAAAGTAGAGGAAAATTATAGCAAAACACTAAAATATGAATTAAGCATTAAATAAGAATTTTAAAAATGACAGTGTCCTTGATCCTGTACAGAAGCAAATAAAGCCTAGATTGTCCAAAGCAACTATGTAAGAGTTCTAGAAACCAAGCGTCCACAAAAACAAAAATGTCCAGTCAAACAAAAGGCCATGTTAAAGTGATAGAACAATTTGTTCGTTTTATTCTCTCTTGACCCAGACTCTTCCTAGGAAATTGTGGTTTAGATTAAGCAGAAATCTAGTCTACAATTAACCTTGTGAAACCAGGGAGAGAGAAAATGCAGACCTAATATGTGGGATACTTTCCTACTTCTGACTGTTGGAGACATTAATCTCTGTGTTGCCTAAGGCACTCAGCTGTCCAAAAGAAGCACGATTCAGTTATCAGGCTAGGAAAAGTCAAAGGAAGCAGTAGCCATGGCTGATTAATGATGCCAGAATACTACAAACCTGTGGATTCCAGGGTTAAGAGGTTACTGACAATCTCAATATAATACCTTGGTCCCTGACAGTATAAGCTGAGGAGGGATTCAGGGAAATTAATGCATTTAAAAGCAGTTACTTATATTGAGGATTTGAAAAACATTATACGTAGACACAGGAAAGATGCAAGGCCATGGATTATTTGAGAAGATTTTAAGCCTTGAATGTCTACTGTTATTAATTCTCTGACTTAGATGCAGCCTACAAAGACTGAGAGAGATATCTGTTTTTTTCAAGTACTCAGGTTTCAACAAAGGTCAGAAGACATCAACACAACAGAAAAATACAACTAATTCAAGGAACAAAATGAATCTTAAAAACCTATTTAAGCACAAGCATTTTACTTATTAGCCAAAACTTTAAAACGGCTGCCTGAAATATGCTCAAAAAGCTAAAATGAAGCATGGAAAAAAATAACTAAAGAAAATTAGGAAGATATGAGGACATAAATAAAGATATAAATTATAAAAGTTCTACACAAATTTTACCATTAAAATTTGAAAGTCAGTATTGAAAACTGCCCTAAAGGTTTAACAGTACTCTTCAAAAGGCAAAGGAAATACTCAGTGATCTTGAAAATAAGTGGCTTGAAATTGATGCAGTCGAAAAACAAAACAGAAAAATGAAGTATGTTAACAGAACCTAAGTGTTCATAAGACACTGTTAAATAGATGAATAAACCTAATTTGGGAGTCCAGAAGAAAGAGAGAGAGAGCGAGAGAGAAAGGACCAGCTAGCTTACTTGAATAATGGCTGGAAATTTTCCCAGTTTAAGGAAACACGTAAATATATGAATGTAAGATGTTAAACAAATGTCAGTCAAGATAAAAAAACTAAAATACTAACACCAAGACATAAAATATCTAAGAATCTGGAAATGAGCAAGAGAAAAATAAGCCATCACATACAATAGATCCTCACTGAAATTATCAAAGGACTTCTTGCAAGAAACATTGATGGCCAGAAGGCAGTGGTTTGATACATTTAAATCTAGAAAGAAAGTTTTGAGTAAGTAAAATACAAGAAGCCTAATTTAATATATAACTTTGCCCTTCAAAAATGAAAAAGAAAGATACACACTGAAGATAACCAAATCTGGTTGAGTTCATTAGCACTACACCTGCTCTGCAAGAAATAAAGGAGAATTACTCAAGTTGAAATGACACTAGACAGTGACTCAGGATCATTAGAAAATATGAGGTATGTAGCTAAAGGTAAGAACATGAGCAAATGTAAAGGCCGGTATTAATGTAATTTTAATTTTTAGTTCCAGTTTTTAATATTTGTGCAGTCTCTAAAAGACAAGTGAATAAAAGTAATTATAAATCTGTTAATGTGCATACTATATGTAGATACAATTTGTGATAGAAAAATACAGTTGGCAACCTGTCAATACTACCTACACAATTTACAGGCTTAGCATTCTAGGCCTATTAAGACACCAGTGAATTTTTTCAAAAGGAAAACAGTAACCTTAAAATTGACATATGTTCCATCCTAAGTAGCAACAAAATCTTGAAAAAGAAAAGGCAAATTTTAATATTTTCTCATTTTAGAAATTAAAATAAATGACAGTCAAAACAGTGAGGCTTAGCATAATTATAGAAATATAGGCCAATGGATTAGAATAGAGATCTCAAGGATAAACTTTTAAGTGTGTGACCAAATTATTTTTTTGACAGTGTTGTTGATATTATTTAATGGATACGAGGACAGTGTTTTCAGCAAAGGATGTTGAAAAATTGAATGCTTTCTTGCAAAAGAATGAAATTGTTCCCTTACATCACACCATATGTGAATATTAACTGAAAAAAAAAACCTGAATATTAGATACAACCAAAAAGGATTTTTAGAAGAAAACATAGGGAACAAAACTTTTTCACATTGCATATGCAATAAACATAAGATAGATAGATAGACAGATAGATATAGATACAAATGCAGATATAGATATAGATATAAACTAAACTTAAAGAAGTAAAATCAATGCTAATCTAAATGTCTTTTCTAAAGAATCAGTTGAGGACAAGTTTCAGTCTTTTACATTTTGGCCCTAAAATTAGGTTTTCATGTTGAACACATTAAGTGTATAATTAAAAAGAGACATTTAAGAATAGAATGTAAATAATATGTATAATAAAAAATACAGTAGCAAAATTTGTAAGAATTGAATCAAACAGGAGAATAAAGCATCTCTATTTACAGAAACTTTTTACATCCTTTAAAAATCATGTAAAATTTTCTTTGTTAATTCAAATATTGCAAAAATCTTGCAATAAAAGAAGAAATACCATTACAAAAATTATGAAATTATTTTCTAAAAAATAGGTGGAACTAATTTATAGTTTTTAGATCAAATGATTTTATGCACAATATATATAAAGTATAATATAGCTTAAAAGCATAACTCAGTAGGATTAACTAATTAATGAAAAACAAACCAGAGTAGAGTACAGTGGAAACCAAAGAAAAAGCTAAGCAAGCTATAGGTAAGATATTTAAAGCACCATAATCCCAAAATATTGAAATAAAATGATAGGAACCAATAGAAGGCAAAAGTTGACGTTATTTGTATAGATGACATAGAATTCAGACCCACATGAAATTAAATTTGGGAAATAGAGAACAATAAAATAATAAATTTCCAATATATAAAAATGGAGACTTTGCAATCCTACTATAATTGAATCCTAATTCTGCTGCTCTGAGTAAACCCTGCAAATTATATCCCAGACTCTTAACTCCATCCATTCAACCATTCACTTTACAAACTGTTTTTATTTATTGTTTTCTGTAGCCATGATTTAAATGACTTCCAGAATGCCCATCTTTCTTGAAGACTTTCCAGTTATTATCATGCATTTATTACTGGTTCAAATTAGAGGCCAAAGGCTGATTGAACATTCAAATGAGCAAAGGTAAAATTTCCAGTCTTCTTTTATATATTAACAGCACAATTCCTCAAAAACATACTGTAGGTTTGGCTCTATTTGCTTCCTATCTGTTCTGAGTACCAATAAACAACCAAACACAAACGAAATTCTTTTTCAAGTCTAATCCGAAATTGGGTTTATTTTCTTCCTGTGTTGGTCCTCATGCATCTCCCTCTGATGTCCCCCTGCATGTGTTCTCTCCATTATCTTCTCTCTCTTTCCTTCATGCTGAACACCTTTGAATGCCTTGAGGTTATCTGGACTTAGAGGCATACTTAAGTAAGAAAACATAATCTGTGCTTTTGAACAAGGCTATGTTATTTTGTTTCCCAAAGAAATGTATTACTCAAGTCTCAGTTTGTTCTCTTGAAGCAGCCAGATTTATGTTTCCAAATATTAAAAAGTCTCCAAATATTAGGATTCTGTGTGATTTAATTTTATTTTGTAAACTGTTTCTTTTCAAATTCACTTCTTTCATGATATATCTTGTTGGAAGTATAATATAAAGAATGCCACACAATATTGCTTTAATTGTTACATTTTTCTAGAACTGTAAATTTAATAAGCTCATGGCCAGTCAATTTAGTTATCAAAAGCAAGGATTTTAGGGATGTATTGTGATTCCCAAGCAATCCATATGCTTCTAATTCTTGGTATTAATTTCTTAAACACTGATCTCTGATTGCTAATTTGACCATAATATTATATGATTACTTACTATGGGATCTTTTCATTTCAAAGTACCATTTTTGTTTTAATTAAGAAAGTGTTACTGATGTTTAACAATAAACATGTAGTGATTCAATGATAACATAATTTGTAGCTCATATAATTTATGTTCTCAATCTAGTAGTTTTTTCTCTTCTAAAAAATAACCAGACACCAGGGTCCTTCCACCTTGATGGAAGATGTCCATGCCATCATCATTAAATGTCTTTTAGCGTCCTTGTACACATTTTCTTTACGATGGTGGAAGGAGAATGGAAAATTTTATAGCCCAGTGTTAGAAATGGATCATCTTTTTTGTTCATATACTACCTAAGTTTGTTCAGTCTGCTCAAGTCAGCATGGAGGGGATAGTTTAAAAAAATAGTTTCTCACATTCTTGGATGCTGGGAAGTTGAAAATCAAAGTGCAGGAAGATTTGATGTCTGCTAAGTCACTGCTTCCTTACTCAAAGACACTGTCATATTGCATGGTCTCACATGGGCTCTCAGGTTCCTTATATCCATCTTATTTGGGAAGGGTCCACCTTCACAACAGAATCGCCTTCAAAAGTTCCATCTCCGAATAATATAGCACTGGGGATAAGAATTCTGGCAAATGAATGGGGGCTAGGGAGACAGAAAATTTCCTTTTATTGTGCATAGTATCGGCCCCATTTTTTTCCAGCAGCAGGTTGTTACCTAAACTTAGTGTTAGGCCTGAGGAGTGTGGCTGGTGGGTTATATCTATGATTCTGTGCATGCTCAGCTTTCAATTTCCTGAGCAGCGTCCCACCTTAGCCTCAAGTTCTCCCCATGCATGAGCACTGCTGCATTCAGTAGACTTCTTTAATGTGTTATTCTGTACTGGCTTATAATGATGATACTTCTAGTCCAGTCATAATGTTCATGATGATGTGTGTATCCTGGCCTTGGGATATATGCTACCTTTAGCTAGAGTATCTAACATTCTGCAGTGGCAGCAAAGTAGTTTTCATCTGTAGTTGGTTTCAAGACTGTTCCCCACATATGCCTAATTAGTAGTGGATCTCTGATTTATTTATTTATTTTAATTTTATTTTATTTGTTTTGTGGTAACGGGGATAAAACGGAAGGCATACACACTGAGCTACATCTTCACATCTCATTTTTAACTTTTTATTGATTTATTTAGTTTTATTTAGGGACAATGTCTTGCTAAGTCACTAAGTTGTCCAGAATGGGCTCAAATTTGCAATCCTCTTGCCTCTGCCTCTCTGTTTGCAGTATTGCAGACATTCACTACCACACAGGGCTCTGATTCTGATTTTTTTTTTAATCACCAAGCTACAAGGTCTAAGTTTTTCTAGGTCTTCTCCAGATGTGAAGGTCTTCCATTTTACCCTTTCTCCAAACACTGCAGACAATTGACTGATTTATGCTTTTCTGAAGAGAATTTCCTGTTCCTCTCTTAGATGGACTGTGCACTGATGAAAATGAAACAGTTCATTGTCCCTTTTCTTCTAGGACTAGCTCCTCATTTTCTGCAATTCTGTTTCTTTGTTTGACTTAAATAGCTGCTTCTTGTCAGGTTCAGGTAAATTTAAGCCTTTATTCTACTCTCATGATAGGAGTTCTCCACTTCTTTTCTTTTCTTTTTCCATTTATTTATTTATTTATTTTTGGTACTGGGGATTGAACTCATGACCTCACATTCCCCAGGGAAGTACCTGTGTCGCTGAGCTAAACCCCCAGTCCTTCTTTTCTCTTATTGGGACTTAGTATTGAACCTACGGTCTTGCACATGCTAAGTACATGCTCTGCCACTGGCCCCCACTCTCTTACCTTCTACAACATGTGTGAAATCTGCACTCCCTTCATTGTTTAGTATTGCTCTTTAACTACACTGTAAGTTCCATGGTGGTTTTATTTATCCCTCCAGAATGATGAACTTAAAACAGCGCCTGGAATATAATAACAAAAAGACACATATGTGAATAAATACACCAAGAGCATGTTCAATGTTTTAGTTGATTTATTCAATATTACATTAACTACACATGACATTCTAAAATTATAACAAATAGCATTTAGCCACACACACACACACACACACACACACCCATAATAATTTTCCCAAGAAAACCACACACTTCTATTTTACTTTCATATGGGTTAATCATGTGCCTTCACTACACATGTCATCATCAAAATCATGAGAATTTGTGTAGAGATGTGGGTAGAAATATAGGATCAATGTTCCTTTCTCCTACCATGACAAAGAAATTCATAAGCTTATAATTTATTTTAACTATTGTTTCCCTAACACTGAGAACCTCATTAATTTTGAAAATATTAATCATTAAATGATTATAACATAAAATACATGCCATCAAGAAGATAGAAGAAAGAATTTAGAATAATGCTGTTATTCTATTGTTATGCTTTCTATCTAAAGTCTCACGTGTTCAGAGGGTGGAGTTTGGGAAAGTAATTGGTTTATGAGAACTCATCTTCATCAAGTGGATTCACTCACTGAGAAGATCATAGTCTTGGATGTAATGAAAACAGGATGTGGGACCTGCTTTGAAGGGAGTGAATCCGGAGAGTTTGAGCTGAGAGGCTTTTTCTGGTCTCTAGTCCCTGCCTCTAGTGCTCTGCTTTTTTGTGTTTCTTGGCTTCCATGAAATGAGCAGTTTTCCCTTGACTTAACTCTTTTGCCAAGATGTTTCTGCTTTGCTGCTGGCCTGAAATCGATGGAGCCTGTCATCTCTGGATTGAAATGTCTGAAACCATGACCCAAAATAATCCTTTCCTCTTGAAGTTGATTTTCTGCACTAGTTGGTCACAGTGATGATAAACTAACACAACCGCACTATTTTTATTTCAAGCATCACAAAATATTTAGTCAATTCTATTTGCATTGGATGTTTAAGAACATTTGGTTCAAACTCTTTGGTGTATAAAGAAATTAAGGGCAAGAAATTAAATAGCCTTCCCAAAGGCACAGAACTCATTAGTAGCCAAGCCTAGAATAGAAAGTAGGTCTCCTAATCTTAGTCCATTGCTTGATGCTAGTGCTCTGAGAAAAACACTACATCACTTGTTCATGGATTTCGAAAGGTGCATGTTGACGAATAGAAGAAAAAGAAGACTGACTTAAAATATATCCTATACATGCCACCCAAACAGATGGCCACATAGCAGCAACTCTCTCAGGGAAGTTTTATTCAGAAAAGGCAACATATCAGGCAGATCTCATAGTCCCAGTGGACAGCAAATGATTTCAGTGTCAGGTAGGGCAGCAAGTGACATTTCAATATTTCCTTCTGAAGGGACGATGAATATAAAATAGCTTTACTGTCACACTCTAGATGGTGGCTTCCCTGCTGTGCCCTTTACAAAATTAAAGGAAAGGAATAAAAAAGCAGCATAAATAAGCTCTGCCAGCTATGCCAAATATTCCATAAACAGAATAGTTATACAGTATCTATTAATATCAAGAACAATAGATAATAATAAAAATAATTCCAACCATAAACTAAGTGACATATGAGTCATTACCTGAAACTTCAAATAGCATTCACATAATATTACAGTGGCCTTTTAAAAATTCAAAGTAATGAAAAACAGACTTGGAATATAGGTTTAAAGTTTATGGCAAGCTAAGAAGTGGTAGAAGTTGAAATCTCAGAAGCTCAAGGTTACTAGAATACACAACTAATAACCAAATAGAATATTCAAAGTTATCAGTCTATTGAGCCAAGAAATATTATGTGTAAGCCCTCATGAACTTCTTGATTGTTATGGTTAAGATTTGAATTTAATTCCATGATAAAAATTTTATTTTTACTCTTTTAAGAGTACATGTGACCATTTCTAAAG
>RJWT010051714.1:0-10647 GCA_004365215.1 Cuniculus paca
AATAAGCATTTCAGCTGGGCATGGTGTCACACACCTGTAATGACAACACTTGAGGAAGCTGAGGCAGGATGACTACAAGTTCAAGCCCAGCCTGGGCAACTTAGCAACTTAGTGAAACTCTGATTTAAAAAATGAAAATGGTGGCCGGGTGTGGTGGCTCATGCCTGTAATCCCAGCACTCGGGAGACTGAGACAGGCGGATCATTGTGAGTTCGAGACCAACCTGGTCTACAAAGTGAGCTCAAGGCCAGCCTGAACGGCATAGTGAGAACCTGTCTCAAAAACAGGGCTAGGGATCTAGCTCAGCGGTCTAAGCGCCTGCCCGGCAAGTGCAAGGTTGTGAGTTCAATCCCTGGTGCCGCAAAAAAAAAAAAAAAAAAGAAAAAAAAGAAAATGGGCTGGGGATATAGCTCAATGCAAAGACCTTGAGTTTAATCCCCAGTACCAAAAAATAAAGGGAGTATTACAGTGTCTCTGATGATCCTTCCTTCCTAAGATAAGCACTCCTCAAGATAACCACCATTGATTTCTAATACCATAGATTAATTTGTCTCTATTTGCACATTATTTAAGAATCATACAGTAAATCCTGTTGGATCTGGCTTCTTTCACTGCACGTTGTAAAATTCTTAACATAACTTGGGACATAGTTGTGTTGATTCTCTTCATTGTATGGTGTTCTGTTACATGACCATCCATGGTTCTACTGTCGGTGGACATTTGAGTAGTTTCTAGGTTTTGGCTGTTACTGATAGTGTTCTGTGAACTTTTTAAAAATGGTGCTGGGGATCGAACCCAGAGCCTTGCCCATGCTAGGCAGGCTCTGTACCTCTGTGCTACATCCCCAGCCCCCCATGAACATTTTTGTGCAGGTCTTTTGGTGAACCTGTGTACATAAATCAGGTAAGTGTATACTGGGGAACAAAATTGCTGGCTTAATTTAAGAATTACCAGAAGGGGGCTAGGGATTTAGCTCAGTGGCTCAAGAGCTTGCCTGATAAGCGTGAGGTTGTGAGTTCGATCTCCAGTACCAAAAACAAAGAATTTGCAGAGGCCTGGAGTTCTGAGTCTTGTTTCTCATCAGGGGCTCTGCTAAGAGACAGCAGTTCTTTGTTACATACTTGGTCCTTTGTCTTTGATAAGAATAGCTTCCAGTTACTTGCTCTTAAGCTAATTTTTTAAGACCTTTATTAACAGTTGCTTAAGTTAATTCTTGCCTCACAACCCCAAAATAGGCAGGAAATCTGGGAAAGTCTGAGTTTCATAGGTGAGAACCTCTTATTGGGTGAAGGCGAGGGCAGCAGCCTTCTCATTAGGCCAATGTGGTCAAATCCAGTTCTTCCTCATTATAGAGGCAGGGAGGTGTGGGATCCAGGGCCAACTTGAAATGGTCATTCAGCCAACAAATGCCTGGGCGTCTGTTAGGTGTTAGATATTCAGAGATAAGCAAGGCGCACTGCTCCTTGACCTTAGCTCCCAATTAGCTGAGGGCAATTTTAATAGTGAATCTTCCATTCGACAACTATTTATTGAACACCTAGTAAGTGCCAGGTATTGTCCTAAGTGCTGGGGATACTGAACAAAATGTGCAAAGAAGTTCAAGCCTCACAGGCCACTTAGATGCTAATGGAGAGACAGACAAAATAGATTCTGCGTGTGTGTGTGTGTGTGTGTGTGTGTGTGTGTGTGTGTGATTGAGTACAAAATGAGAAGGGAGTCGCATAGGAGCAGCTAGGAAGTATTGGTGACATGTTCTTGGAAGGACCTGCAGGAAGCAACCGGGGCTGATGAAGAATGAGGCAGAGGATTGGGGCATGAAAAGTGGCAGGAGATGTTTTGGCAGGAGAACAGCACAGCAGGTTCCAGGAACTTAAATGCATTTAATCTGGCCGGATGGGGGAGTGTGTAGTGGAAGGGGCCAAGTGAGCTGCAGCTTGGAGCCGCGAGGTAAGGTTTGGGAAAGGCAGGAGAGAAAGCTGCAGTCCCTGGTGTAGCTTAATGGAGGCTAGCATTCCTGGTGTCCTCTGATGGTTCACGCAGGTCCCCACCTGCATCAGCCCCTCTGGAGTTCCCTCCCTGGATATTTCTGGGGCTGGAGGACATTGTTTGCCTTTGTTACACCCCCCAACCCCGTTTCATGTAGTTACCCAGCACTGCCAACCCAGGCAGCAGGGCTGGCTCAGAAGAGTTTAAAAAACATCAACCTAAGTACCATTTATTGAGAGCTTACTGCATTCCAGAATCACACTATGTACTTTATATAATAAGCCCCTTTAATCCTCCTAAAAGCCCCATGGGGTGGGTTGAATTGGCTGCATTTAGCTGGATTGGAAACCTAGGCTTGTAATTTTGTAATTTACCCATGGTCACCCAGCTAGTAAGTTGTGGAGTCAGGCTTTGAACCCAGGTCTGACTGCCAAGTGTGTGGTACCAGCCATCTGGGAATCTGAGTGGAAGGAAGAAAGGGACGGAGTCCTCTGTCCCAACCAAATTAGTTAACTTCTGATCCAAAAGCTTTGGATTCCTGTTCCCGCCCCAGGCCTCTGTTAATCACCAGAAACAGGAGAGGGAGGGAGGGAGGGAGAGAGAGAGTGAGTGTGTGTGTGTGTGTGGTGTGACTTCTGGCCAGCAAGTTCTGGCTCCCTTTTAGGGAGGGAGGACTCATACCAGGCCTGACAGCACTCACACTGACAGTTCACAGCAGAGGAGCTGCTCTTCGTTGTCTGGCTTCTGTCCCTCCTCACCCCACCCTCAACTCAGGCCTGGCTCGGAGTGGAGAAGCATCACAGATTCCACCCCCTCCCATCAGCCAAATCGTACACTCGGGTTCTGGGCCCCTACACCTCTGGGCTATCCCGTCTGCAGATACCCCCAGCTGTAGAAGCCCCTGCAGGCTGCAGCTGCCCTGGTCCTAACTGATCTGCAGGGCGCTTGGGGTTCTGTTGCTTGCGCAGCACCCTAAAGTGCCTCCTCCCCAGAAAGCAGGCCCAGCAATCAGCTTCCTTTCTCCTTTGACCCCTTCTTTGAACTCACAACTCTGGCCCTGTTGCTGTCTGACATCTGGGCCAGGGCTCAGAGCCAGCACCACACAGTAGGAGGTGGGAGGCTGTACAGAGCCCCCGGAGGGAAGAACTGGTTTCCCTTAGGACTCTGGCATCTCGGGGGTTGAACTGGGGGATTGGGGCTCAGGAGGTACAATTCCAGCCTCTCTCTTCTCCCCTCCATCTCTGTAACCACATTTTTACTCAGTGAAGACTGCATGAGATGGGTTTGAAGTTCTCTCTCTTACCATGAAACCTTGAAAGCTTGTGTTGTGTGTACACTTGGGGAAGCAGAAGGTTTATTTTGCCCAGGGATTCTGACCTTAGGGGCTCACATTCACTTTAGGGAGTCTTTGATCCTCCTGGAGTTACTTGTGTATAAGAAGATTCCTCCTCCAAATTTGAGGGCTACAGCACATTCCCCAACCCAGTCACGTTACAGAGAAGCAAGAATTACAGTCCATAGAAACGCTCCACACCCAAGACCATTCAGAAGCTCTTCTAGGCCTGGCTTCTCACCCCAAACTGGTGCCGGACGTTACAGGACCCAGTGGAGGAATAGGTCCTCCTCAGCCTCGTCCTAGGTGTCTTGTTTCAGGCTGGCTGCCGGTGAGCAGCCTTTGCACAACGAGCCCCATCTTGTCCTAGCTTCAGGCAGGGAAAAGACAGCTACTCGCAGGCCTTCCCCCCCCCACAAGCCAGGACAGGACTTAGGCCCACACCTCGCCCTCTCCCTGTGGAGTCCGTCAGCTGGGACTTCCCACTGAGCTTCCAGACCTGCTCTTTTCTCATCTTTTGTGGTCTTTTTCTGCTTCCAGAATTCTCTCACATTCCTCAGCTGGGATTCAACCCCACACCCTCCAGCCTGTCTTTAGTCTGAGTCAATAGTTTGGAAGTTTGACTGATGATCAGAATTGCCTGAGGAGCTTTTTATTTTTTTTATCACCCTACCCACCTATATCCTATTTAATATTTATGTAGGGCTGGGTTTTTGGGATTTCAAATTAATACAATAAATATGTGTTTTGGTTACTTTTCTTCGTTGCTGAGACAAACACTTGACACCCAAAATTAGGGAAGAAGAGGTTTATTTAGCTTATAGTTTCTGGAGATTTCAGTCCATAATCAGTCGGCTCCAAAGCAGAGTGGCATGGCACTGAGACAACACTTCAAGGCAGCAGCCAGAGCAAAAGAGGTCAGCTGTTCATGGCGGCTGCAAGCGGCAAGAGCAAACTGCGCCAAAAAGCAAAACATGTTCCCATACCAACCTTACATTGTGTGTCAGTTCCACCCCTGGGCGGGTGCAGAGCTCACACCACCAATCCCAGTGCTACACAACGAATCAATCACAGACGCTAGATTCAGCCACTTCCATAACTACATGAGACTTGGGGGGGCCATCTATATACAAACTGTAACAATATGTTTACTGTAAAGACAAACTTTTTGGGGTAAAATGTGTGGCATTTACTGTGTGACAGGTATAATTCTCAACATTTTATGTGTATAAACTCAATCCTCAAGTATCCCTGGAAGGATGTGCTATTATTATTATCCCATTTGACAGATGGATAAACTAAGGTCAAAGAGCTTGAGTAACTAGCTCAAGATTACACAGCTAAATACTAGATCTTGAATTCAACTATAGCTTGAAACCGCCAAGTCCTCTTGCCTGTCAATAGAACCAAATGTGAAATAAAACACTCCACGGTTGTCTTTCCTCATTCTATTCCCTGAGAGCAAGTAGAGCTAATGTTACTATGAATCTTTGTAGACATTTTTCTGTACAAAAAAACTTATGCATGCTTATAGGAGTTTTAAAAACAACTGGACTATGTCATGCATACAAATGTTATTCCACAGCTTGCTTTTAAAGAGATGGATTCACAGGCATCTTTCCAGAGAGTGAATACACATCTATCTTGTTTTTAACCACTCCTTAGTCTTCTACAGTGGATTGACCATGATTTATTTAGCCAGTTCTCTCCCCCACTCATCTTTTACTGTTGTGGTGGTACGGAAGAATTAGCATAAAAATTGTGAAGTGTTGGGATTTTTAGGAATCTAACTATTGGGAATAGCCTTATTAGGAAAGACTGTTATAGAAAAACAATCAAAAGGAGTAAATCCTTTGTATTAACCTCATCCAGATAAACTGAGCTTTTATGGTTGAACAATAATTTAAGACAGGCTGTACTGTAAGCTTAAGATAAGGTCACTATGACTTTGAAAAATCGTTAGTTTTCATAGTAACTGTTGTTTTATGACTTAATTTTTTAAATAATATCTCAAAGCATTTGAAATGACCAAAAATAAAAAAATTCTTTTTTAAATTGCACGGCTTAGAAGTAAACTATCAAATTTGTTCACACTACCATTATTTTCCTTGGGTGTGGAGCATTTGAAAATGGAACCTTCAGATAGAGCAAAAATGCATTTTTTTGTGTGTGTTTTGTGTGTGTGGTTTAAAAAAAAAATTCAGGATGTATTTAGCAAGCATTTTGCTGAATAAAAGCTGGTTTCCATTCTTGAAACAGACCCCCACTTCAGAACTTACCGTATTTTTCCTGAGAGGGCCTTCTGAGTGTTTTCTTAATCCCGAATACTGCTGCAGTAGACCAGTCCTGAACAGGGTGGTTGCATTGATGTAAAAACTGCATTCTTGAAAACCTCAAGTAATTAAAAACCCTCCTGATTGAAGACTTATGTTTTCATATGAACATGTCTGAAGAGTATGTATGGGATAGAGGGACTGAAGGGATGCTTACAATTCAGTGGTCTCCAGTTTGCAGTTATGTGACTTTTATAATTTTTTTTAATATGGAGAATATACATTTCTGCAAACTTTGCATGCAAAGACTTTATTATGGGCAATGCCATTTCAAGTTTCTATGGTTGAAGTTTGCATAAAGCGTGTCAGTAATATAATGCATAGCATATAGTTCTTGAGTTGGGGTCCTAGAGCCACCTGGCCTTGGTTGACTGTTCACTTATTAGCTGTGGCTCACTGGGCAAGTTGATTAACATCTATGCCTCGGTTTTCTTATCTGTAAAATAGGTATAATCATAGAGAACTTATGGCTGTCATGAAATCAAATGAGTTAGTGTGTAAAATGGCATGTAGTAAATAGATAAAGTGTTTGTGGCAGTAGTAATAGTATCGTTACAGGTGGACAATTTATATATATGTTTTAGATCAAATTCCTAGTATATACATTATTTTTTTTAGACAAAATTCCTAGAAGTAAAATTTCTGGGTCAAAAGACTCTCATTGTTCATTCAAAAGTTTGAACATGTACTTTTTACCAAGTGCTATGCTAGGTGCTGAGGTACAATGAATGATAAGCAAATTCTGACAGTCTGTGTCTTTTGTGTATTGTGCCAGCAAGTGGGGTAAATGGGCAACTAGATAATCATCAGTAAACACATGACCACAGTTGTAATTGATTCTGCAGGAAAAAGTTACTCAAAGCTGGAAGGGTGTTTGACTGGGTGTGTGGTGTTGCATGCCTATAACCCCAGCACTTGGGAGGCTGAGGCAGGAGGACTGCCATTAGTTAGAGGCCTGCCTGGGCTACACAGTGAGTTCAAGGCCAACCTGAGTTACATAGCAAGACCCTGTTTCAAAAAAAAAAAAAAAAAGGTTGAAGTGTTTTTAATGGAAAATTGATCTACTTTGTGAGAGTTGAGGAAAAGTTTCCCAGAGAAAAGTAAGTTTTGAATTGGAATCTAAAGATGTTAAGAATTAACTGAGTAGGGTAGGGGGTATAGCTCAGTGGCATGGCACCTGCCTGGCAAGTGTGAGGTCCTGAGTTCGATTCCTAGTACCAAAAAAAAAAAAAAGAGTTAACTGGGTTTTAAAAAAAGGTAACTGGGTAAAAAAAAGTTGTTTTTTGGTTTTTTTTGTTTTTTTTTTTTTTGAGACAAGGTCTTGTGATGTAGCTCAAGCTGGCCTTGAACTCACAGCAGTCCTCCTGCCTCACCCTCCCAAGTACTGGAATTATAGACCTAAGCCACCATGTTTTGTTTTGTTTTATCCTAGTACTGGGAATCAAACTCGGGACCTTGCACTTGCCAGGCAGGTACTGTGCTACTGAGCTGTATCCTTGGCTTTGCTGTTGCATTTTTAAATTTTAAGTCTTTCTAATGGAGGTTTTGCACCCATTTAGACTAAAGATAATGTAGTATGTACTGAGGGGAGAGAGTAGAGATGGAAAAGCATGAGTCTTAGTGATTGACAGGGGTGGAAAGTTCTATGGGAGATGTTGGTCAAGGAAGATGCTGCTGCTAACTATTCATACATTGGCAGGCATGGAGCAAAGGATAAACTCATTTAACTGAGATATTATCATTACTGTTATTATCTCATAGCTATGGAACAGGCCCAGAGATGAGCAAACTTGCCCAAAGTCAGTGTGAAACTGAAATCTGAGCCCAGGCACTCTCGATGCAGACTCTAGGCTGCTTCAGATGTCCAGATTTTAGGTATGAGTGACTAAGTATTTGAAATGTGCTTGAGAGAGAGAGGTTCTAGAAAAAGATCATATTTGGGGTAAGATAAAGGAAGATTAAGAATTTAGTTGTTTTGTTCGGTTTTTTGAGACAGGGTTTTACTATGTAGTTGAGGCTGACTTTGAACTCACTATAGTCCAGGCTGGCCTTGAACTCACGGTGATCCTTGTGTCTCAGCCTCCCGAGTGCTGGGATTCCAGGCATATGCCATGAAGAATTTGGCTTCTGACTTTAATTTTAAGGGACTTTTAAAGCATTCAAAGAGAGACACTAGGGCTGGGAATTTAGCTCAGCAGCAGAAGCACCTGCCTGGCAAGCATGAGGTTGTGAGTTGTGAGTTTGTGAGTTGTGAGTTTGTCCCTGGTACCACCAAAAAAAAAAAAAAATACTAAACAGATGAATATGTGTTGATCACAGGGAAGATTAGGACATTTTAAAGTTTGATACATATTTAAAAGTGTCATCAAGGGCAGGGGATTTAGTGCAGTGGCATAAGCACCTGCCTGGCAAGCGTGAGGCCATGAGTTCAATCTCCAACACCAAAAAAAAAAAAAGAAATTTCAGAATAAAAGTGTCATCAAAAAGCCATACCAAGCCAGGAATGATGTCAGAGGTCTATAATCCCAGCTACTCAGGAGACTAAGGCATAAGGATTACAAATTTGAGGCCAGACTGGGCAAATTTACCCAGACAGTGTTTTAAAAGAAGCTGAGAGTGTCGCCCAGTAGTAGAACACTTGACTAACAGTATCTGCAAGGCCTTGGGTTCAATCCCCAGGACTGGAAAAAAAAAAAAAAAGTAAAAGAAAAGAAAAAGCTGGGTATGCCTGCAATCCCAGCTCTCAGGAGGTTGAGGCAGGAGGATTACCAGGAGTTCAAGGCCAGCCTGGGCTACATAGTGAGTTCAAGACTAGCCTGAACTGCATAGCGAGACCCTGTTTCAACAACCCTCCGCCCCAAAAAGGAGTAGATGTAAGAATGGCATTTTGAATCTAATTTCTTTGTTTCTTTTTCTTTTCTTTTTAGAACATTAAACATTTGAAAGACCGTAGCACAGTGTTAGTTATTCTGTGGAAAGGTTATTGAGACATTTCTTCCCCTTCTATTTAAGTGATAGTCACGAAGATTCTCTGAGGCATGGATTTGTCACATCTGGGATGATTTCCAGGTGTCCTTCAGAGCTTCAAGGACGGCTGGTAGAGGCCCTGCCTTGAGGTGTTTCCAGTGATTCACTGGCACTGGAGCAGCATCTTTGGGCAGGTTTATGTGCTGAGCAATGCGTCAAAGCCGAAATGCAACGCCTGGGTCAAGGCTCTTATTTACGGCTTCTTAACTGCCAGAAAAGTGCCATTTTATGCCGTGCCAGATATAGCAATGCCTGATTCCCACGTAGTCCACAACACCTGTCCTTTTAGTTAGTATCTCTCAGTAAGTGAGCTTTTTTTTTTTAATTTTACCCAGAAATGACAGAATATTCATTGACGTCAACTGCACCCATTTTCCCCCTCCACCCTCTTATCTTAATACTTCATGGAAGGTAGTAATAACTTTAAGGAGAAATTCATTTGTTTAGTGAGCTAGGTATGTCTCTAAACCAAGCTAGAATAAAGACTTCCTGTGCAATCTTTCCTCCCAATCTCCAAGCTTCCTTTTGGCCATACCATGTTCAAACTGATATTACCATTCTTTTTTTTTTTTTTAGTCAAAATGTCAGTTGGAAACTGGCCTGGACTGAAGTCTTGATGGACCATTTTGTCGCCATCAAGATGTTTTATCAGAACATCCAATAAAGTTGGACATTGGGACAATATACCTCCTCCATGTTGTGGCTGAGAAAACAAGGTCCTACCTTGCAAGAGAATTTTTTTTTTTAGGAGTTTGGAGGTACCCAGGCCATTCCAGTCTAAAAGCAGGCATAGAACATTACAGAATGTGTTCTCAGCCCAGTATCCATCAGTTCGTATAAGTTCGTTTTAAAAGCTTTCTTTTTCTGACAGCTCCAGTACCCCAGAGACTGAATTCTTCTTGCCCAAGTTTTGTAGTGGTACCAGTTCAGGATCAAAGGCCAGGCTTGGCAAGAGGGTCAAAGCTTTGAACCAGGGACTCCTTGTTCCATTGGGTATGTCTTCTAGCTAGTGCGGATCCACAGAACTGATTATTTTGTTTTTGGCTTCACTAGGAACATGGTTACTTTCTTTCTGTTTTCACCAGTAATACAAGAAATGTGCATTAAAGGTCAGCGCTGAAAGCTGTCACTTCATATTGGTACAGCAGGTGAGATTCCTTGACCCTTGTGATTCAGAATCCCTGAGGGGAAAATGAGCTAAAACAGTCAAATTACTTTGTCTGAGGCCCCAGGTGGGTGTGGAAGTAAGCCCTATGTTTAGGCCTTTGTTTTCCAGCCTTAAGGTCTGAACTGTGGCCCCGTTGGTGCGCGTTCATCAGTGCTCATCAGCTCACCTCGAGGTTTCACACAAGCCCATTCATGCCCACGTCTTAGCCGTGAGGTGTGGCCTTGTGAAGCCACACTGCAGTCAGGAGCAGGAATCAGCTTACTTCACTGGCTGTTAGAAGGTGAGGCAAAAGAGGGATGAGTGATGATGAGACCTGGTTTCAGATCAATTTCGTTTTGAAACAGTGATTACAAAGCCAGTGGTGGGTGCCAGGAAGCATCCGGGAGGAAGTTGTAATGATCTACCCTAGGGCTTAACCACTTACTGGTCTTTCTGTGACTCATAGCTTGCAGAGAAAACCACTCATGTTCCTACAGTTGCCCCAGCAAGTTTCCCCAGAAAGATCAACTTGTCCTGAGCACTCACTCCATCCTCGCAGTAAACTACAGAGCACCCCTGCAAAACGGCCCTTTCAAGATACAGACTCAGCAAGCTCCCTACTGTTCTGTTTGGTCCTGTGTATCTGCCTTTCCCTTTCGTGCTTCATTCGTTGTGTGAAACACAGAGCTGGAGCAAATTCTTTCCTGGGTTGGGAGATGATTTTACTGTGATGTCGAAAGAGGGGGCCAGGATTTGAAGTCAGAAGTCTGCGTTAGTTGTGTGCACGCTGATGGTACCTTTCACTGAAGGCTACACTCAGC
>RJWT010051715.1:0-10637 GCA_004365215.1 Cuniculus paca
CTCAGATCCCTTTTGGTATATGAACCCTGAATTCCTAACTTCTACACAAGTCCCACTCAGCTCTGTTATCTTACACTTAATGGTATAAGCTTAATGGTATCAGCACAAAAAGTCACTGTGTTTAGGTTAAAATGATCCCACATCAAAAGTCTTAGAAACTAAAATACAGTTAGCCTTTCTATATCTGTGGCTTCTGTATTCATGAATTCAATCAACCATAGAAAAAAGTGGCCTATGTACTAAACATGTTTGGACTTTGTCATTATTCCCTAACAACTATTTACATAGTATAACAAATATTTGCATAGCATTTACACTGTTCTAGGTATTGTAAGTAACCTAGAGATGACTTCACATATGTGGATGACATGTATAGATTAACCCAAATACTATGCCCTTTTATATAAGACTTGAGCATCTGCAGAGTTTGACAGCTACAGATACTGAGACAACTGTTTTGATAACTGACTTATTGATACTTAAACTGATTATCAATTAGCCAGTTTATCAATGATATTATGTTAGTTTCATATCTATTTCTCTATTTTTTATGCTTTTATAGAGTCTCACTTTGGCTCAAACCGACACTTCTCCAGACTTGACTGCTCAAACTTAAATTCTTCCTACCCAAGATCTTGTGGATGACAATATCCACAATAAGGATATAAAACAATCGATGTAGTGGTGGGCTTAGAGGAATAATGCACAATTGTCAGGTTACCAGGTTACCAGAGAAATGAGGCAGGGTATTAAGAAAACACCCATTACCAAAGTATCTATTATACCAGGTGACTGGGTGATGCCTTTCATGTGGCCACCTAAATGATGATAGTAATGGTCATAGAAAAAAAAAAGTGAAATTCATTTTCCTCTAAAGTAACAAATGTTTCCTGATTGGTTGGGATGCCAGGCATAGGGTCAGGAAGATAACTAGTAAAGCAGATTTGGAACAACAATAAGTTATGTAGACAATGATCACCCAGAGAGCACCTGATTGATCTAAAGGGGCACCTGAAGCTCCAGCAATGAACCATGCCAATCGGATGGCAAAACCAGTATGGCAGGATCTCTGACTTTTCAGGGGAGGATAGGCTGCTGGACTGTAAGTGGAATCTATCCCATTTAATTAGTAGCAATAATTTTTAAATTAAAAATATTATGCAAAATAAAAATATTACATTGTTCAACGGACTAAGTACAGTTAATAGAATGCCAGGTTATGACCAACTCCTAATATATAACATAGATTGTGACTCTAATATGTAATGAATTAAACAGTATTCAATTTTCTCTTAAACAGTGACATCAATAAAATCATGGAAGGCAACTAAACCATCATGAAAGCAACTACTTGGAGACTATGTGAAGAAGCACAATTATAGGAAGTACACAAAATGTGTAATCACACATCTCATGCAAGGCACAAATTAAGAAACAGTAAATGATTCCAAAGTTTAAAAAAAATAGTGACACTGAAAGCTGGAAGGTTATAGGAAGATTTTTTTACACATTGATAATACCAATGCAATAATATAACCTGTAGGAAAAAAATCTTTAGATATTAAACACTGATGGTGAGCCATGAAAAGATTGTTCCCTTTGATCAAGATCAGGAAATAATAGTAAGCCAATTATCCAAACAAAATGGGTTCTTATAGGTGTTTTCTGCATATTATTTATAATAGAGGAGGCTGGAAACAATCCAAAATATCCACCAATGACAATATTATTTTTCAAGAAGTTGGTAAAATATGTATGGCAAGGTACATAAACACAGATAGGTTTTAGGGAAAGGAAACACTTTTTTAAATTCTAAGTTTTAGGATACTAGAACTGCAGGACTATTTCCACTCTTATAAATCTTATATGAGAAGAATGTTTTACATTTACCATTAGAACATCATGTTGCAATTCAAAATAAAAACTTATTCAAAATAAAAACTTATGCTAAAATGTGAATCATAATATAGTAGGCAAAATAATTCATCATGTGTTAGGTAACCTTAGAAAAGTTATTTATCTTCTCTGGGCTTCAGTTAGTTTTTAGTTATAAAATGCAGCTATGGTAATAATAGTGCCTATTTTTTAATCTTGCCATGAGGATTTAATATTTGATACCTTATCAAGAGCTTTTTCAAAGTTCCTGTCAAAATGCTAAGCACTACACAGTGTTTGTTAAATAAATAGCAAGCAACAAAGGGATACAGGGAAAGTTTAGCCTTTTAGGACACCCAGTTGGCTCTTTGCCAATTTTTGATTACTAACATTAGGGCATATGTACTACTAAGACCAGGATTCCTGCTTGGACTCATGGAAATCGTGTCACTGGAACCTTTGGACTGAAGCCAGAACTAAGGAACAAGAGAAGCTACAGTATTTCCTCAGAAGCTTGGCAGACTGGCTATTCACACAGACGAAGGGCCAGGATAACAGGTTTACAGGCTTAGAGGTAACCAAGACTTCTTGCAAGCTACCTAGAATAATGAAAATTGAAGACCCTGTGCACCCAGGCAGAGCAAGGGCCCTCACGGTGGGACAGTTTCCTGAGAGGCCCCACAGAACTGGCAGTAGGAGACCGAGACCTGACCTGGACCAAGAGAGTCATGCAGTTGAAGGCAGGAGTGAGAATATAAGACACTTTCTCTAGTGGGCTACCCCACAGTCATCAGCTGGTGAGTGAATCAGAGTGGCAGTGCCCCACACCCAGTGGCATGGAGTAGCAGATGCAGGGCAGCACCACCATTTTATCTCAAGTGCTTTGGGGCTCAAACTTCAACAGTAGAACAGCCCTGGGGTCACTTCAGTGCCAATGTTCAGGAGTGGAAGGAGGAAATGGCTGTCCAGTCACAATAGACAGCCAGCAGTTGGACCAAAGACCGGGAGGAAACCCAGTTAGAAGCAGGAGCTGAAACCCAGACTCCAAAAGCCAGTCTTAGCCCTAGCTGCAACTCTGGAATTCTACCAATGATGAAAATCCACCTCTGGAGTTTGCACATTAATGGAACATTGCAGTGAAAGAGTTTTGGTAACTCTCAAAATGAGAGGAGGTTTCCTTAAAAAGAATGTGGAAAAGAAGTGACTGTTATGTTAAAAAGAAGTGATTATTATGGCTTGTGTCTAGATGTCCCTCCAAAGCCTCATATAATGATAGGTGGGCTTTTTAGAGGTGGCTGGATCTAGAGTATGTGATGCTAGGATTAAGTGTATGATGCTGGGATTGAGTGTGCAATGCTGGGATTAAGGATGTGTGGTTACTAAATTAGTCCACTGATTGGTTTGGCATAGTTCAGGGTGTGGATAATGGGAAAGCCCATGCTGGGTGTAGAAGGTACCACTCAAAAGGCAGGTAGTCTGGAAGATATGAAAGGATGAGGCAGGCTGCTGCTGAGGCTGCTTCCTTGCTACTTTGCTGCCCATCATGAACTGTTTCTTCTCTGTCATGCCCTTCTGCCATGCCACCCCGCCTTGGAGCCAGCCAACTGTGAACTGAAACTCTACAAACTGTAGAAGTAAATAAACCTTTCCTGCTTTTACTTGTGAGTGTGAGCGATTTCATCTCAGAAAAGTAACTAAGACATTGGTGGCTGTGTTTGTTGGCCCTGTAACAAAGATTGAGTTTCATATGCAGATCTCAGCCATTAGGGCTCAGGTCACTTGCTTAGTAACACAGCAAAACTAATTTTGACAACATAACGGAAACAGAAATTAGAGGAGATGGTGATAAAATTTATCAAGGAATTAACTTGTCAACAGCTCATGTCAGTAGCTACACTTAGCTTGTAAACATAGCAAGAGAACAAAATGAAATTTTTTACTGAGTTCCTGTTACAACACCAGACAGCATGCTGAGCATTTCACTGTTTCCGCCTCTGGTCTTCACTATACCCATGGACTAGACATTGTTCCCACTACCAAAGGAAATTGAGGCTCAGAAGCAATTTAACTTCTCTTAAGTGGTTCAATTAGATTAAAATCCAGGTTGGTGAATCTAAAACCTTTCCCACACACCACTTCAGAAGCAGAAAAGTAACACACACACAAAACACAACACTTAAGACTCAATATAATGAGATTCCAGGAAATCTCAACTGCAAGCCTGCAGCTGTCTCTTCTACTCTGGCTTTTCCCTAACTTAGAGAATTTGAGCAAATGATGTATTTCATGTTTATTGAAAAATCTCTAAATTAAGTCTTCTCCAAATTCATGTTAAAGGTCTAACTCCTATAGGACTCTACCCGAATATAGGATCTTCGAAGGTTAACTAAGGTTAAATGAGGTTGTAGGTAGGGCCTCTGTCCAATAGGACTGTGGTTCTTTAAGAAGGGGAAGGTGGCCAAGTGAAGGTGGCTGGCTCTCTGCAAACCAGGAAGATGGCTCTCAACAGAATGTGACCCTGCTCTCACCATGATCACAGACATCCGGCTGCCAGAGCTTGAGAAAATAAATTTATGTTTTTTTAAGACACTGAGGGTATAGTATTTAATTACAGTGGCTTAAGCACATTTGAACACATTCCCAACTATAAATCACTGGATCCTGTGGCATCCAAATATCTTTCCGCTTTCAAGTAATGTAATGTTCTCTGACACTGTGGATATAAGAAAGAAAGTTCACACAGAAAGAATAAGAAAACAATGGGAAATGGTCCAACTTGTAAAAAACAAAACAAACAAAAAACACAGCATTTTGTAAATTATGTAATATGTAGTGAAATAATTATAAAAACTTTTTAAAAGATCAACAACAAATCAGAATTCTTTCAATACAGTTCCACTACTGTTGTTTTATTCTGGGATAGGGGCTCAGATTCTTTTAATTTACTTTCGAAAGTCTTGCATAAGCCAATGTTCATGTAGAAAACAAAGGGAAGCCTATAAAGAAGTTACTATGCATAACAACCTTTTATTAGAAGCTGCTTTACATCTCTTTGAAGAAAGGTAGGTTGTTAAACAAAACTCAGCAACAATTTGTTCTTTGACTGTAGCTGACTTATTTCCTTTTTCATTTAGGATAAAAAGTCACCTGGCCTTTGTTACCACAAAAATCCTTTCTAAAAAGAGAAAGGGAAAGTGTTTCTTACTGTAATCTGGATTTATTCTTCCTGGTCTAATGAAACTTACCTCATGGCAATGATTCGTATTGTTTCTATTTTTTTAATGCTTCATACCTGGTCAATGAAGAGATTGCAAAATTCTTGCAACAAGACTATCACCCGAGCAGGGGTGTTGTAAAACTTGGAATGACTCCAAATAAGGCAGATGGTATGAAACAATGGGGCGATTAATGCACAGGTCTGTGGGAATTCTGTCTCCTGGAGACACTGAATGTGTCTTCTCAGAGGCCTCAGGTAAAGTTCCACATCTTGGGCTTCAAGGAGAGCTGAAAGGCAAGAAAACTATTGTTCACATGATACACTTTCTTTTTGCTAAATTCACTTTACAAGTTCAAGAGAACCATGTCAAATAACACAGCTGTCTAAATGTTGTCATCTTTCCTTTTCTGTTATTCATCCTACAATTTATACATGAGCAGTCTGTAATTTTTTATACATGTCCATTTGTAATTCAGCCATTCAGGACAGCACTGGTCTAGTTATTCACATAGCATAAGTAATTGTAGCTGAAGACCCAGGGGAAAACCACCTTAGAGTTTAAAGAGATTTACACAACCCCATGGAAATGCTGTGGGAATAAATCATTTCTGTATCACTGTCATTTTATGGTTTGGATTACCAACTTCACCACTAGAATGTTTTACTTCTCAGTACTGGGCACAAGCACAATTGAATCATTTATTATGTCATTCTAGTTTCCTACAAGAGTAACTGAATCAAAGGATAGGAAATGATCATTAACAAAAGTAACTCTTAAGAAGTACAGGGATGAAAATATTCTAGAACTAGACAGAATGATGGTTGTACAACACAGTGAAAGGTCTAAATATCAGTGAACTTACACTGTAAGATGATTTTGCTTTGTGAATTTTATCTCAATACAAAAACTTTCAAAATGTCATAGACATGAAGAAAAATTAAATGTTTTACTACTGTTAATGACTGCTTCACCAAATTAAAATTTTCTCTTGATTAAAATTAGTCTTTTCAGTGTACCTTCAGTGGATTGCCATCAGACTTCATTTTGTTCCCGAGGCTATGAATACCTTTAACTGAAAACAGGTTGTATTTATGAATGTAGGAAATGAAGTTAAATCTTATTTTCTCATGTTGTCCAAAAAACCCAATACCTGTATCATTAACCCATACTACTCTATTTAATAAGTAACCAATTAGTCTGCCCACCTAACATAATGATAAAGCTTTGATGAGAAAGAGGGGATTAAAGAATTGTTTTCTCTTGAAGATGTACTCATGTTTGAAATTAGACTCTAATTCTGAAATTCAGTAGTTATATCTAATAGGTAAGCGCACTTAAAATGTGCTAAGCATGTCTGGTGATCTCATTGAGCCTCAAGTATGTCTTTGAGATGGGTCCTCTACCTCTAACCAGTCACACGTTTTAGCCACATGTAATCTCTAAAAACTGTTTTTTCTGACTCTTCTACCAGTGGCCATAAAGCGCTGAGCCCTGAGATTTGTTTCTGCAGCATCTTTGTCTACAGAAATTGTTCAATTTATAGCACTGGGAGAAAAAATGCCAATATTCTCTACTTATTGAGGGTAAAACTATATACTGTACCCTGGTACCTCATATAATGTATACACTATCTCCATCTAATGGTTCTCAACTAGGGGAGATTTTGCCCCCAGGGGACATTGGACAATGAAGACACTGCTGATTGTTACAACTGGGATGCGGATAGTAGGTAAAGACTAGGGATGTTGCTGAGCACCCTACAATGCACAGGATGGCCTGTCACCACAAAGAATTATTTGGCTTTAAATGTGCATAGTAAAAAGAATTTCCACTATCACAAGCGAAAATAACTACTCATCCATATCATTTCCCTCATCCCATACTGGGGATTGAATCCAAGCACTTTACATGAAGTTACAACACGAGCCCTCTTAAGGCATTTTATTACTTAAAACTTTAGTCAAATAATGCAATGACAGATTTCAGTAAACATTTTACAATGATAACTCTTTATGTCAATGGTCTTAACTCCTCAATCAAAAGACAGAGACTAGTAGATTGGATCAAAAATCAAAATGCGACATATATTGCTTACAGAAGACATCTCATGCAAAAGGAATTTCACTCAAAGGCAGTGAAAGAATGGAATATGATGCTCCATGCAACTGGGGCCCAAAAGCAAGCAGGAATAGCTACCTTATTTTTAGACACAGCAGATTTCATATCAAAACTAGTCAGAAGAGATAAAAATGGCCACTATATACTTGTGAAGGGATCAATTCAACAGGAAGTAATAACAATTATAAATATCTATGCACTGAATGTTGACATACCCAACACCATAAAACAAAAATTACTGGACATAAAAGAACAGGTAGATACCAATACAATCATAGTAGGGAACCTTCAACACCTCACCCTCACAATTAGACAGATCAAAGAGACAAAAAATTAAAGGAATGTCAGAGTTAAACCACACCACTGAACAAATGGGCTTGGCAGATATCTATAGACTCTTTCATCCAATAGCAGAATACAGACATTCCTTGTTGAATGATCAGGTTCTGTTCCTGTGATTAGTTCATTAAATGAATTGGTTGCTAAATGAGGAATTGTATATAGTATGTACATTATAGTTTTTAAAACAAAGAAATAGTCAAAGGAAATTCCAACTTGATGACTTTGCTTTCATTTGCATAACTCTTACATGTAGTACTATAATGTGTAACAGAACACAAAACTACATTACTATATTATGAGCAAAAATTACTGTACTATATGAACAAGGTGAACTGTACCAAAAAAGGACATCGACTCTATAAACAAGATGTACAGAACTATCCAAAATCAAAAAGGGTGGGTCCTAAGTCCAGGCAGCAGTTCCTAAGTCCAAACAGTCTTTTAACAGGAATATTGGTACACAGTTTTTCTCAGCAGCACATAGAACTTTTTCCAAAACAGACCATATATTAGGCCATAAAGCATACCTAAATAAGTAGAAAAGAATTGAAACAATCCCCTGCATATTACTGGATCACAGAATGAAACTAGAAATCAACAGCAAAAGAAACCACACAAATTATACAAACACATGGAAATTAAGCAATACATTACCAAACAATTGATAGATCATTGAAGAAGCCAGAGAAAAAATAAAAAACTTTCTAGAATCAAATAACAGTGAAAGCACAACCTATGAACACATTAAAAGCCAAAACATATGAACACATTAAAAGAATGGAGCAATTATAGATGAACAACTTAATGTCTCACAAGACTAGGAAAACAAGAGCATTCCAAATCTGAAAATAATAAAAGGAAAAAATTATAAAGATCAAAGTGGAAATTAAAGAAATTAAGACTAGGAAAATTACAAAGATCAATGAATGAAAGAACTGGTTCTTTGAAGGAATAAACAAGACCAATAAACCCTTAGCCAAACTTACCAAAAGGAGAAAAGACTCTATTAATGCAATTGGAAATGAAATGGCAGAATCACCACCAAAATCAATAAAATTACAAGAAACTACTTCAAAAATTTAATTTCCATAAATTAGAGAACCTAGAATAAATGGCGAAATTCTCAGACACATGAATTACCAAAATTGAAATGATATAAAAACTCTGAATAGACAAACAGGCAATTAAATAGAGGCAGAAATAAAAAGTCTGCCAACAAAGATTAAACCAATGACCCAATGGATTCACAACAAAATTCCACCAGAAATTCACAAATGGTCTAATACCAATATCCTCACACTTCTCAATAAAATTGAAAGGGGAGAAGTACTGCTAAACTTATTTTTCTAAGCTAGAATTACCCAGATACCAAAACTGGACAAGCAGTTAACAAAAAAGAAAAAAACTGCAGGCTAATGTCTTTAATGAACACAGATCCAAAAATCCTCAACAAGATATTACAAGCATAATGTAACAAATCATTTAAAAAGGTCATACAACATGACTTGTTTTCTTTTGTTGCTAGGACAAAATACCTGAAATTCAAAATTAAAAGGAAAAGATTTATTTAGCTCACAGTTTATAGAGGATTCAGTCCATAATCAACTGGCTACAAGAAAGGGTGACTGCAGAGAATAGTTCATAATGCCCACAAAGTAGCAAAAAGCAACAAGGGAGTGGAGACAAGACTCTTTCTGCCCCATATATTGTATGCAGGCTGCCCATCCAAGGAGGGGTGTAGCACTCAGACCCTTAATCCTAGCCATAACTTTGCCAAACCACTCAGTGGACCGATTTAATAATCATACACCCCTAAACACAGCATCACACACTCTAGATTCACCCACCTCTGAAAAAGTCCTATGACCAATGAGGCTTTGGGGGCACATCGAGCACAAACCATAACAATGACAAAGCTGCCTTTATCTCAAGGAAGGAGGGATGGTTCGATATACACAAATCAATAAATGTAACACATTACATAAATAGAAGCAAGGATAAATATAACATAATCATCTCACTAGACACAAAAAGAGTCTTTGGAAAAATCCAACATTCATTCATGATAAAAATTCTGAAGAAAATAGGTATAGAATGACCTTACCTCAAACTATCAAAAGCCATTTAAGACAAATCAACTATCAAAGTCACACTAAATGGGGAATACTTGAAAGTTTTTCATTTAAAATCAGGAACAAGAAAAGGGTCTCTTACCACTCTGGCTCAATATAGTACTTGAAACTTTAGCCAGAACAATCAGACAACAGAAAGAAACAAACAAACAAAAAAAGATACATACAGGAAAGGAAGAAGTCTAACTATCCTTATTTGAAGATGACATAATTCTCTTCAAGAAGACCCAAAACATTCCACCAAGGCTCTTAGAGCAAATGAAATCATCAAAGTAGCAGAACACAATATAAACATATAAAAATCAACAATATTCCTGAACACCAACAATGAAACCATCAAGAAAGAAATTAGCATTAAGCATTCGCAATAGCACTTAGGAATTAAACACTTAGGAATCATACTAAACAAGGAAGTGATATACCTCTACAATGAAAACTATAGTAACATTTAAAAAGAGATTGAGGAAGACATCAGAAAGTGGAAAGACACATTCATGATAAGAACCCTACAGAAAATTGGAATAGATGGCCTTTACCTCAATCTGATAAAAGCCATCTATGACAAACCAAAAGCCAGTATCACATTAAATGGTCAAAAATTGAAAGCTTTCACTCTAAAATTGGGAACAAGACAAGGATATCCATTATCACCACTCCTATTCAATACAGTGCTAGAAACATTAGCTAGAGCAATTAGACAAGAGACAGAAATAAAAGGAATAAGAATAGGAAAGGAAGAAGTTAAATTATCACTATTTGCAGATGACATGATACTCTACATAGAAGACCCACAAAACTCCATAGAAAGACTTCTGGATATCATAACCAAATTCAGTAATGTAGCTGGATACAAAGTCAATACTCAGAAATCATCACATTCTTGTACACAACTGACAAACTCACTGAGAGAGAAATAAGAGAAACCACACTCTTCACAATAGCATCCAAAAAA
>RJWT010051716.1:0-10664 GCA_004365215.1 Cuniculus paca
GGCTTGGGTTATGTCGCCTTTCTGCAGCTTCTGAGCAGCCTGGAAGTGGTACCTCCCCTTCAAAGCTCAGGTCTCCACCCCTGCCGGAGTCCGCATACTGCTTCCCAGTTCAGTGGGAAATACACTGAGAACTTTCTGAGGCTTTGGGACCAACTCATTCAGTTATTTTGCAAAAATATATTTGTGAAGTCTAAGAGTCAAGAGATTTCTTCCCTGTTTGTTTGTTTGTTTGTTCATTTGTTGAGACAGAGTCCCCAGAGAAGAGGCAGTTTGCACGCTCACAGCTGGGAAACACGTTTTCCATGCAACTCCTGGTGGTGGCCCAGGTCCCAAGGAGAAGCTGGGGGCCAGATGGTAGCACGGGCTGAGGAGCGGGCACGGTGGAGGGACCACGGGTGTGGTCAGGAGCCGGCCTGTGGTAGGCGCGCCTCTCCGGCCACCAGCAGCTGTGCAGCTGCAGCTGCGATCCAAATGCAGGGCGAGTGATGGGTTTAAAACATTTGCGGAAAAGACACACTGACACTAGTGTCCCCCGGTGCTCCCTCCATTTAGGACACACTTAGCCCGTCCTTCTTGCCATTTCCTGAAGCAGTTCTGGGTTTGTCTTTGGTGAGTGTGACTACAAGACGTCATAAAAATGCAGTCAATGCTGCTGAGGAAAGCAGGCTCGTAAAGCCATGATCGTGCATCCTCATCAACTTTCTTCTCCAGATCTTGCGCCACGAGACGTCTGGGCCGTCCCCAAGGTCAAAATGACCTGAAAGGTAAAAGTTTTGAGTTGATTCAGGTTACCAAGGCAGCCCCGTCAACAGAAATAAAGACACGAAAAAGGACTTCCAGGAAAGTGGCAAGGACAAAGATAGGTACATTTGAAACAAGGGAAGCTATTTTGAGGAAGAATTGTCACAATGTGTCTTTTATTATAATAAATTTTAAAATTTTGTATTCCTATGAGTGCGCGTTTGCAGTCCGTACTGGAGTGGGTCCTCTTAGCTTTTCTTTCACCCCCTTTCTCCTCCTCCTTCCATCTCTTGGTCCTCCTTTTCTTTTTTTTTTTTTTTTTGCAAAAGATCTTCCTGTTTCCTGTTATCTTTTATTTTACTCTTTAATTTATTTATACTTTGGGTTTCTCATATAAGAGAAATCACGAATATTTAAGCCCATGTGTCTGATTTGTTTCACTGAATATTATGATCTCAAGGTGCAATATTTACATAATACAATTTTAAATTTAAACATTCGCTGTATTTTCTATTACACCTTGTATTTGGCAAAGGTCATGAGTCACACAAAGGATATTCCAGCCCACAAACTATCCTCACAATGCAGAGCTGACTTCCGGTGGAGAGGCGAGGTGGTCCCGCCCCTTCCCCTGGGGAATCTCTGTAAGTACAAGGAGCCCATGCTGCGGGACTTGCAAGGTGGACCACAAAGGTCACAGGGCTTCCCCTGCCGTCTTGGGCACTCACCCTTGGGTCCCAGAGACCTTGCTTCAGGGAAGCCCCGGACCCCCAGATAGGCCACATGTTGGTGTTCCAGGCAAAACCCAGCAGTCATCACGGACCGCCAGTCCTGTGACACGGTGACAGCTTTCTGGTAGACTTGCCTGCACTTCAAGGCTCCCACAAGAGGCCCCAACGCCACAGGACAGAGACTGACCCTCTGCTGCTCTGTCTGAATTCCTGAGCCACAGGGGCTGCAAAGGGTGACAGGGCAGGACCACTTGGAGCTGCTGAATTTGGGGGTGGTTGTTAGGCAGCAGTAGCTAAGAGGTGTGTGTCGATTTCATCACAGGAGAGAGTCCGCAAGGCCTGACTGCTCCCCTTAGCATAAGCCTGCTTGTAAGGTCAGCCCTTGGCGGGTTTCTGGGCCCCCTGCCCCTCAGGTGATAGAGGTCACCCCCTGCCCCCCGCCTAACTGTGCAGACGCTTTGGCGTGTGCGGAGGTCCACTCTCCTGAGCTGCAGCCTGTGCTGGGCTGTGCAGAGGCTGAGCGTGTGGCCAGCTTGCAGCGAAAACCCTGGCCCTGAGGCTGCGCTCCCTTGCTGGGGGACCTCACGATGCTGGGGGAAGACAGGTGACTGTGCTTCGAGGGAACCCTTGGGAGCCTGCTCCTGGCTTCCTCCTGGCTTCTCCACAGTCTTGGCTGCCCTGCTTCAAGTCCTTCCAAGGCTGTCAGCCTCAGCAGCCTGTGTAGCTATGCACTGAGCCCATGAGTTCTGCCAGTCAGAGGGCTGAGGGCAGCCCTATAACGGAAGGAGCAGCCTGGCCTGCCAACGAGGTGGCCCCTTTTGTCTGGAGACTTGCAGTGGCCTCTCCTGAGACTATTTCTTACAGACACTGCCCAGGCTCCTCAGGACCCGGAGACCTGTAACTGGACTCAAGTCCCAGCAGGCCCTAAAGGCGGGGTGTGAGCTGTGACCCACAGGAAGGTGTACCACTCACCAGAGGAGCTGCGGTGCCTCTAGTGCACAGGGACAAGACCCAGGGAATATGAGCAGGGATGGGTCCTGAGGGCGGGACCCTCAGGCAAAGGGAACTCGGCGTCCAGTCAGCCAGAATGTGCTGACATTGGCTTGCTAAGAGAGCCTGGAGTCATCGCTTTACTTTGTTTTTGTGTTTTTTTTTTTTTTTTTTTTTGGGGCACCGGGGATTGAACTCACGACCTCATGCTTGCCAGGCAGGCGCTTATGCCACTGAGCTAAATCCCTGGCCCTTATTGCTTTACTTTGATGGGTGGGAAAGGACTGGAAGGCCTTGTTTAGGTGACTCATACATGGATGGTAAAGATTCTGCTTCCAAGGGAAGCAAGCAAGTTGGAGAGAGAGTCAGACCCATGTTAGAGAAAGTCTCATCACCTTGAGCAGCCTGTGAGAAGTCTCACATTAAGGGTATCCCAATGAGGGCAAAGAAGAAAGTAAAGGACATGTTTCTGGAAATGGGAAGGAGCGTGTTTCCTGTTACACAGCTGCAGAAAGTTTAGTGAAATGTGTCCCACAGCTATGTGGAAAGTGGGACCCATAAGCAATGAACTCCGACGTGGAGGTAAGGAAATTTACAAGCAAAGTGTAGAAGAAATATTTGGATTCTTTCTGCTGCTTGTGGTCAACTTTGATACAACGAGATAGAGTGAGGGAAGAATTACTAAAGTCACAAGGATCTGCCTGTTGAGTTTCAAAGTTCTCAGCCTTTCCAGATGGCAAAAGTCCTGAAAGTCAGAAGTGGATGGCAAAAACATGGCATGGAGAGAAGGTTGGTTATGTGACTCCAGCTCTTTGTGAAAACCCTGGAAATCTCAACAATCCAGTGCATTCAGCCACATAAACAACGCTATGAGAGATGGATATTACTCAGTGAAATGAGAGAAAACCTCTGGAAAGGATAAGATACCTCCTGCAGTCCTCTTGGTTAAAGCCAAAGATAGAGAAAGATGATTAAGAAAAGATTCCTGTGTACAAACATTTGACTAACAGAGTGAAACTCAGTGAAAATACACATATGACCTACCAATTTAATTGAAAAATTATACCTGCAGAAATACTGCCAGCTGGGGCTAAATGGGATTTATACACTAGTCCTCTATTATCTGTGATTTTTTTTTAAAGAGAAGAAAACAGAAAAATCAAGAAGCAAACGAACAATTAAAAAACAACAACCAAAACAAAATGACTATGACAACAACAACTACAAAAAAACATTGGCAACATAGGATTTCAAAACAACATGATAGGAATTTAACAATGGTTGTTGTGTTGCATATTATTATCCTGAAAGTAACTGCTCAGGCTACCAGATACAGGCATGCGAGATTGATCAAACAATATAATTTCCCTTTGAACACTTTCTTTCCTTCTTACTATACCTATCGTAACTTTTGGATCTTGTTTACTTTTTCAATGTTTTACACTAGCGAGACAATACAGTGTTTACACGTGCAAGTCTGATTTATTTCACTTATGGATATGGTTTTTAATTGCATCCATTTACCTATAAAAAGCCTCAAGTTAATCATTCTTTATGGTTGAGTAGTATTCCATTATATAAAAATACCACATCTTTTTTATTCATTCCTCAGTTGATGGGCATTTGAGTTGTTTCGAAGATTTAGCTATTACAAATTGTGCTGCTATAAACATGGGTGCACATATATTTGTGTGGTATGATGTTTTCAATTCTTCTGGGAAAATGCCCAGAAGGGGAATATCTGGGTCAAATGGAACCTCTAGTCCTAGTTTTTTGAGAAATCTCCATACTGATTTCCACAGTGGTGGCATCAGTCTACACTCCCACCTACAGTGGAGAAGGGTTCTTTTTTCCCCACAGCCCCACTGCCAGAATTTGTTATTGGTTAATTTCTTGATGCTGGCCACTTTTTCTGGAGTGAGATGATATCTCATTGTTGTTTTAATATGCATTTCTCAAATGATCAATGATGTTGAACAATTTTTCATATATTTATTTGTCATTTGTATTTCTTCATTTGAGAATTGTGTATTCATTTCAGATGCCCATTTTTGGATTAGGTCTTTAAATTTGAGGGGACTGATTTTTTCAAGTCTTTATGCGTTGTAGATAAAAGTCCTTTGTCTGTGGGACAGTTGTCAAAAATCTTTTCCCAATCTGTGGGTTTTCTTTTCACTCTGTTGGTGATTTTTTTTTTTTTTGATGTACAAAAACTTTTTAGTAAGACGAGATCCCAGTTGTTGATTCTTTGAAGTACTTCCTGTGCAGTTTCGTTTTTGTTCATGAACTCTCACCCTACCCTATGCACTCAAGATTTCTACCTACTTTGTCTTCCAGTAAGTTTAGTGTTTCTGTCTTAATATTTACATATTTGATCCATTTTGACTTTAGTTTAGTGCATGGTGATAGGCATGGGTCTAGTTTAAGTCTTCAGCATATAGAAAGCCAGTTTCCAGCACCGCTTATTAAAGAGTCTATCTTTCTTCCAGTGAACATGTTTGGCCCCTTTGTCAAAGATAAGGTTTCTGATTGTCTATGTAGTTGTGTCTGTATCTTCTATTCTGTTTCATTGATCCTCAGTTCTGTTTTTTTTTTGCCAGTACCATGCTGATTTTACTCTAGCAGTTTTGTAGTATAATTTCAAGTTAGGGATTGTGATGCTTCCTGCTTTGCCTTTGTTGCCCAGGATTGCCTTAGCTATTCTAGGTCTCTGCTGATTTCAGATGAATTTCATGAATGTTTTCGCTAGATCTGTGAGGTATACTAGTGGTATTTTGATCAAGATTACATTAAATCTGTGTAACAGTATTGGAAGTATGGCCATTTTCACAATGTTGTTTCTTCCTGTCCATGAGCAAGGGATATCTTTCCATTTTTGGAATTCCTGTTCAATTTATTTTTTTAAAGTACTGTAATTTTCTATTTTATTTATTTATTTTTTTTTGTGGCACCAGGGATTGAACTCATGACCTTGTGCTTAACAGGCAGGTGCTTACACCACTGAGCTAAATCCCCAGCTTTTTTCTTTTCTTTTTTTTTTGCGGCACCGGGGATTGAACTCTCGACCTAGCACTTGCCAGGCAGGTGCTTAGGCCACCGAGCTAGATCCCAGGCCCTTAAAGTACTGTAATTTTCAATGTATAACTCTTATACTTTCTTTGTTAGGTTGATCCCTAAGTATTTCATTTTTTTTTAATATTATTATGAAAGGTATGGCTTCCCTAATTTCTCTCTTCATGAGTTTGTTGTTTGTGTACAGGAATGCTATTGACTTTTGAGTATTGACTTTGTACCCAGCTACACTGCTGAATTTGCTTATTAGGTGTAGAAGTCTGTTGGTGGAGGTTTTAGGGTCTTCTCTATAAAGTATGTCATCTGCAAATAATGATAATTTAACTTCTTCCTTTGTTATCTTTATTCCTTTTATTTCTCTCTTATCTAACTGCTCTCGATAATTGTTTCCAGAACTATTGAATAGGAGTGGTGATAGTGGACAACCTTTCTTGTTCCTGAGTTTAGAGTGAAAGCTTTCAGTTTTTGACCAATTAACATGATGTTGGCTGTTGATTTGTCACAGATGGCTTTTATCAAATTGAGGTAAAGACTATCCCAAATTTCTCTAGGGTTTTTACCATTAATGACTGTTGGACTTTATCAAAAACTTTTTCTGCATCTATTGAGATGATCATGTGATTTTCGTCTTTTGCTCTGTTAATATGGTGTTTTACATTTATTGATTTGTGTCTGTTGAACCATCCCTGCATTCCTGGGATGAATCCCACTTGATCATAGTGTATTATCTTCTCGATGATTTGCTGCAACCTGTTTGCTAGTATTTTATTGAGGATTTTTGCATCTATGTTCGTTAGAGAGATTTGCCTATAATTTTCTTTTGTGGTTGGGTCTTTCTCAGGGTGATATTTGCCTCCCAGATTGAACTAGGGAGAATTGCCTCCCTTTCAATTTCATTAAAGAGTTTGAGGAGTATTGGTATTAAATCGTCTCTAAAGTTCGTGTTGAATTCAGCTCTGAATCCATCAGGACCTGGGCTTTTTTTTGTTGGTGGTGATAAGTTTTAAATTATGTTCTCAATTTCATTAACTGATATTGGGTTATTCAGAAGTTTTATATCTTCTTGATCCAGCTTTGATAATTCATATGTTTCTAGGAATCTGTCCATTTCTTCTGTGTTTTTGATTCTAAGAGAGTAAAGGTTTTCAAAGTAGGTATTGATGATCTTCTGTATTTCCACAGGATCTGTAGCAATTCTACTTGCATGAATTTGAGTTTTTTCTTTCCTTTTATTGATAAGGTTGGTTGGGGGTATTAATTTTATTTACTCTTTCAAAGAGCCAACTTTTCTATTCATTAACTCTTCATATTTTTTTTTTAGTCTCAATTGCATTAATTTCTGCTCTGATCTTTATAATTTCCTCTCTTTTTTGGGCTTTGGGTTTGACTTGTTCTTTTTCTAGAAGTCTGAGGTGCAGCATTAGGTTATTTATTTGTGCTTATTCTGTTTTCCTGATATAAGAATTCACTGCTATAAATTTCCCTCTGAGGACCGCTTTCATTGCATCCCACAGGGTTCAGAAAGTTATATTTGCATTTTTGTTTGACTATGTATATTGTTTAATTTCTTCTTTAATTTCCTCTGTGGCCCGTTGGTTGTTCAGTAGGGTGTTATTTAATTTCTATGCGTTTATGGAGCTTTTGTGGTTTCTTTTGTCATTAATTTCCAATTTCAGTGCAGTATGGTCAGATAATATACATGAGGTAATTTCATTTCCTTTACATTTACTTAAGCATGTACTATGAGCTAGTATATGGTCTGTTTTAGAGAACATCCATGTGCAGCTGAGAAGAATGTGTATTCTGGTGTTGTTGGGTGAAACACTCTGCACACATCTACTTGGTCCATTTATTCACAAGTTTGATTCAGTTCTATTATTTCTTTGCTAATTTTTTGTTTGGTTGATCTGTCTCTTTGTGACAATGGGGAGTTAAGGTCCCCCAGTATAACTGTATTGTTGCTTATTTTATTTTTCATGTCTATTAAGATTTGTCTTACATAGTTGTGTGCTCCCCTATTTGGTGCATATATATTTATGATTGTAATCTCTTCCTCTTGGAATTTTCCCTTAACCAGTATATAGTAGCCTTCTTTAATGCTTTGGATCATTCTTGGTTTGAAGTTCACATTGTCTGCAAACAGAATAGCTATCTCCAGTTTTTTCTGGATTCTGTCACATGGAATATTGTTTTCCAACCTTTGACTTTCAGTCTACAAATTTCCTTTTGAGTTAAATGTTTTTCTTATACACAGCCTATTGTTGGATTTTGTTTCTTGATACACTCTTCCAGTCTGTTTCTTTTGATTGGTGAATTGAGTTCATGTACATTAATGGTTATAACTGATATGTGTTGGTTTATCTTTGTTGTGTTATCTTTCTACTGTTGATTCCCTACTTTTCCCCTATTTAACTCCTTGTCCTGCTTGGTGGTTTCTTTCTGTTGTTATTCTTGGAATTGTGGTTACTTTTATCTCTTTTTGAATGTATTTCAGTAGTCTTTCTAGGGTTGGTGGGGTGTTCATGAATTCCTTCAGTTGTTCTTTATTGTGGAAGTATCTTATTTTTCCATTGATCGTGAAAGATAGTTTTGTAGGGTACATCAATCTGGGTTGGAAGTTATTTTTTTTCAGTACTTGAAATATTTCACTCCATGTTCTTTTTAACTTGATAGTTTGTATTGAGAAGTTCGCCATGATTCTGATGGGCTTTCCTTTTCTCTAGCAGCTTTTAGTATTCTATTCTTATGCTGAATTTCTGGGATCTTGACCATTATATGTCAAGGTATAGATTCATTTTGGTTGTGGCCAATGGAGTTCTGTATGCCTCATTATCTGTATGTCTGTTCTTTTCCCATGTTTGGGAAATTTTCTTCTATTACTTCTGCAAATAGATCTTTTATGTCATTTGTGTTGTCTCCTTTTTCATTGACACCTATCATTCTTATATTGTTTCTCTTTACATCATCTTGCAGCTGTTGAATTTCATTTCCTGATTCCTTGTTATTTTAAGAGATCTTTCTTTTCAAGATCACTAGCTGCAATCCTGTCTTCAAGGTCTGAGAGTCTGTCTTCTATCTCATTTATATAGTTTTTCCAGCTTTCAGTGGAATTTTTTCTTTCTTGGATACTGCCTTGAATCTGTTTCATGTATTATTATTATTTCCTGTATTGTTAATTTAAGGTTTTCATCATTTTTCTATGTTCCTCTATTTTTTAATGTATGTCTTCTTTAGATATACTCACCAATTCTTTCATTATGGTTGTGATTTCTTTTTTTACCTGAGAGGTTATTTTTGATCTGATTTCCTTTTCAGCTTCCTGGAGTTTTTTTCTTTCCTTCCATTGCTATCATTTCAGAAATTTCACATGTATGATTTTCAGTTTCATCCATGTCTATGTCTCCAGTACTAGATCGGAATGGGTTGGAAGTTCGAGATTGCATTTTTTTGCTTTTGTTTTGGCATTTCCCTGTGTTCCTCAGCATCAGTTGGATGCCAAGTCCTACTTGCTTCCTACACTGGCAGCCTGTCTGGTAGTGAGGCTCTTTGAGGGTTGCTAATGGCTTTGGAACACTGTGCACAGACTCCTGGTCCCTGCAGGCCTCAGAGATAGTTCACATGTGTGGGCCTGTCACTGGGTGCAGCTTCCCAATCCCCATGAACCTCACCTATTTCTCCTGTGTGTGGACGGGTCACTGGACGCCGCTTCCCAGGCCCTGTGGGCCTCACTGTGGGTTCCTGGATCTCTTATCTGTGATTTTGCTGTTGATGCTTTCAGCCATCTGAGGTCAACTGCAGCCCAAAATTAAATAGAAAGTTCTAGAAGTACACAGCTCACAAGTTCTAAGTCATGTATTGTTTTGAGTAGTGTAAAGAAATCTTGTGATGACCTGTTCTGTCTCATCTGGGATAAGAATCATTTCTTTATCCATGGTATCCACACAGTACATGCTACCCTCCAATTAGTCATTTAGTAGGTATGCCAGTTATTAGATCAGGTGACATGTGATCACAGTGCCCATGTTCAGTTAACATTTATTTAATGATAACCCCCAAACACAAGAGTAATGACTTTGGCAATTCAGATGTGCCAAAGAGAATCAATAAATGCTTCTTTCATAGAGAGGGTAAGAAATAGATGTTTTGAGATAAAGTCACAAAGAGTGAAAGACCACATCACATAACTTTTATTACAGTTATTCTATTTTATTATGAGGTGTTGTGAATCTCTTGCTGGGGCTAATTTATATATTAGCTTCTATCAGATACATGATAGGAAAACAGTGTAGTGGGTTTTGTTCAATCTGGGTCTTCATCCATATATTACTTTTTGTGGAAAGTTGACTATGACTCAGAGGGGTGAGCCCCCATCCCAGAGAGTGAAGAGAGAGGCCCAGGCCCTTGAGACACAGATTTCCAGGCCTTGAGACTTAATGGATTTGGCTTAGCTGGTTTGTAAAACTGGCTGGACAGGTGACTCCTTTTTATTTCCATTTTTGGACTGGACTGTACATAACTGTTATGCTTCTGCCATTGTGAATTGAGATTACTGGAAGCAACACCTCCTGTCCAGGGTCACAGGCCCATGGGTGGATAGAAATTGTTCCCTGGGAGCCTCCTTCTGGATTACACTTGGGCTCTTTGTCCACATTGGGTTTAACAATTAGGTGATGTCATGTAGACCTTTGAACTGATAAAATTTTTGTGAGATTTTGGGTTTTTAATTACCGTGGTAATATGATGAGACTACTGGAAATCATGAGAAGGAGCAGATAAAGTTGTAGGTGAAAGAAATGTGAATTATGATGCCAGGCTTGGGGGATTGTGGTGGGTGGAATCATATGGTGGCCCTCATAGTCTCTTCCCCAGTATCACTCCCACAATTAAGTTGTACAGCAAAAGTATTTTGCTAGTGCAAGTGAAGTTGCTAATCAATAGATGTTAAGTTAGGGACATAATCTGGGTGGGCCTTACCCTAACCACACAAGCCCTTTTTTAAAGTTAGAGTTAGAGTTCAAGTGTGAGACATATTCGAAGGACTGCTATTGGTTTTGAAAATAGACTCACAACTTGAGGAATGCCAATGGCCTGCAGGAACCTAGTGTCCCCGGATAACAGGTGTCAGGCAAC
>RJWT010051717.1:0-2500 GCA_004365215.1 Cuniculus paca
AGTGTGCAAAGGACACACCACAGGAGGAAAAAAGTGTTCTAAGGAGGAAGTCCCAATAGCAAATTTATTCTCTTCTTGTGTTTTGTAGTAGATCTAGGAGCCACCTGTGTATTCCCATCAGACAGTAAATTCTACAAGAAAGGACCTGTCTGTCCTACCCTCAAGGTTAGAACACAGTCAGGCACAGAGTAGGTGCTCAGTAGTTACTTGTGCTATGAGCAAATAAATGATGAAATGACTGAATGAGTGGAGAAGCTAGTAGCCATGGTCCCAATCTGAGAATCCCCCAGAGAGGGTCAGGGAAAAAGCTACCTAGAATGCAGAGGTTGCCCAGAAATCACTTTGCAATATTGCTATTGACATTCAGAAGTAGATGTGAGACAGAGGAGGAGGAAAAGAGATAAAAAGGGAAAAATACAGTAGGTTAAAAATGCATAGGCAAAAAGAAAAGAAAACCAGAAAAAGAGAAACAATGGGTATAGTTTAAAAATATGCACAAAGCTGAACAGAGATTGAGCATATTGAATGAGACTATAAAAGTCTTTCCTAATTACTGATGACAAAGAAACCCCTTGAAAGGAAGTGTATGCAGCACCACTCCAATCAGGTTCAGAGTCTTCGGGGGATCATTTGAGTGATAATTGTGTGGGTGTTACTCCCTGTAGATTATCATTTTCTTTCTGAATTCATTTCCTTCAGCAGAAATGAGAGCCTGTGTGACTCACAGGGCTTTCTTGTGTGATGTGTGGGTTTTTCTACCTGACAGCTCAGAGAATTACAGGGCTCAGAGTTAACTCAACAGGTCACAGAAGGCTCACTTGGGCCAGGGGACAGGCTCAACCATCATCCAGAATGAGGGCTTGATGTTCAAGCCAAATGCTTGTGCTGGCTGTTAAGCTTCTTTTCAACTAGTTGTATTGCTGTGCTGTCACCGTGTCCAAAGGGTAGGACCCTGTTTCAAGACTCCCTTCCTTTGCTTGTCTCACACTTCCCTCCCCATCGCTCATACCCACCTTAGCACATGTGTACAGTATACTTATTACACTTAACTAGTACATGGATAGCTCTACTAGTAAGCACAATCTATTCATTCAGTTCAGGACTCTTCACTTATTCTTGAGTTAGAGAACATCTCTTAAACATATGGCACTGCATTCAGTAAACATTTGGACAATGAGACAGAAAAACATGGTAGCTACCTTTAGGAAACTTAGCACCTGTGGGGAACAAAAAGTACAATACCATTTGCTATTGTGCTGGGTACCTCACCTTCATGGTCTCTAGTTTCACAGCAGTTCTGAAAAATAGGAACTGGAAAGTGACTGCTCTGGGAGAAACCTGACTTGACCACCTGAAGGCTATGTGGTTGGTTAGTAAACGACAGAGCTGACATCACAACTCAGGATGGTTTGGCTCCTAACTAATGTTTGTTGTTGCTTTCTAAATTATATTCCTATTGTTATCCTTTCTTTCTTGGTCAATTTCCCTATAAATGGTAGATGTAGCTCATGCTAAACCTCTTATCTAGCTGCATATTCTATGGTCTAGAGTTCTCTAGAGCAGCAGAATCAATAAGACGTATGCAAGGGGATTTATTAGGCGGTTTCAAGATCAGCCAGGCCTGATAGTTCACAGGGGTCACCTTTTGCTGGAAATCCAGGAGATTCAGTTCAAGAAGCTAGAAGCCTCAGAAGAAGAAGGACCAAAGAAAGAGCCCCACTCTAAGGCTGAGGCCCTGGAAAGCTGCTGGTGTAAGCCCATATGAGAGGGCTGAAGAAACTGGAGTCTGATATGTACAGGTGATGGCAGCACCATCACAAAAAGTCGTGGATCCAAGCAAAATGGAGCTTGTAAGTACATTCCAATCCCCTCCTTCTTCTTTTCATTCCATCTGGGCTGCAAGCCTATTGTCTGGTGCCTCCTACAATCAGGGTGGATCTTCCCCTTTTAGTCTGCTGACCTGCATGCCAACCATTCCTGGAAACATACTACAGGCACACCTAGAAATGTGTTTTACTAATGTCCTAGACATTTCACCTCTTGTCTTAGTTACTTTTCTCTCATTGCTGAGACAAAATACCTGATGCCCAAAATTAAGGAAGGAAAGGTTTATTTAGCTCACAGTTTGTGGAGGTTTCAGTCCATACTCCGCTGGTTGAAGGCAGGGTGGTGTGGCTGAGGGGTAACCGTTCATGACTATGGAAGACAGCAAAAGCAATGAGAGCAAAAGGGGCAAAAGGGAGGAGCAAGCCTCTTTCCTTCCTTATATTGCATGCAGGCTCCCCACCCTACGGTGGGCATAGCACTCACATTCCCAATCCCAGAGCTAGTCCATAAACCAGTCACAAACTCTAGATTCAGTTGCCTCTGAAAAGCCTGCCCCAAGACCACACGAGGCTTTGGGGCAACATACAGACACAAACCATAACACCTTTCAATCCAGTCAAGGTGACAGTTAAGAGTGTCATGGGAGTGTTTCCTTAACACTAATTGAGTATTG
>RJWT010051717.1:7500-10661 GCA_004365215.1 Cuniculus paca
TGTTTTTTGAGGAGATGTTTAATTTAGTTGAAAGATGAAAACAGTTCATTTTCCAGGAACGTCAAAAGATGCTAAGGTTGGAAGCTCGTGGTAGAGCAAACACATTAGCGGTGGCCTCCTTTCTAAGATGACCGGCTCTCAGGCCCCGGCTGTGAATTGCGCACCCGTTGTGCGCTGAGACCGCTGTGCTGTGCGGGGAGAGTGGGCAGGTTTACGGCTGACCAGTTTGGTTGCGCCTCTCGTTGATCTACGACTGTGGCTCCTTCGGGTCTCTGCGGGGCGGGGGCCATATTTGGGTTATTTATTCTGACAGAGGCTGGGTGCCATTTCATCTGCCTTGGAGTATTCGAGAGGATAAATGTCTGCCACATCCTGATGAACGGCCACTATGGTTCACTGCCGGAAAAACTGAGCTACGGCGCCTATATTTCATTGAAGAGAAAACGCTAACCATCCATGCGCTGAAGCCCTCCGTTTGAGCAGCACAACGAAGCGTTTTTCTGTTTAAAGGACAAGGTTTGCACACTGACACCTGAGGGGGATTGGAAGGTAGGGGGTAAACAGAAAGTACTTTGTAAGCCAGGCTAGTAAACCCAGCGTAGTCCATTTAAGATAAAAAAGAATCCCGGGAAAAGAACCAAATGATTCTAAGTCCTGGGTTAAAAAATCATCTTTACTTCTGCTCTCACATCCTCAGCAAGTTAAAATCATTCCAAAGTAAATTATCTTCAAGAGTGACAAAGGGGAAGCATATATATTTAAATGCTACCGAGAATGTCACAAGATATTTATTTTCTAAGAAATGAAAAGCTTACATTTTTGTACATATACCAATTATAGGTAGCAGTGGGTTGCATAAAAATTTATTCTAGACATCAAATGACTTTCAGATACTAAATGGCAAGGAGAGTACAAGTGTAAATAGATTGTCAGAGTCTAATATTACACAGAGGTACACATATAGCTTGTGTTTATCACTTACTGATATGTGGACACTTGTGTATTGTCCAATGCCTATTAACAGTGGGGTGGGATGTCCGGTGCATGTGCTGAAGATAGATGTTTTGGGGTAACATAGACAATGGAAGGTATAAAATTAGCGCCTCTTGGAACCTGTACCAAGACCTCTAGAGGTGCTTTGGTTACTTTCTCTCATTGCTGAGACAAACACCTGACACCCAAAATTAGGGAAGAAAAGGTTTATTTAGCTCACAGTTTCTGGGGATTTCAGTCCATAATCAGCTGGCTCCGAGGCAAGGTGGCATGGCACTGGGGCAACACTTCAAGGCAGCAGCCAGGGCAAAAGAGAAGAACACAAGCCTCTTCTCTACCCTTAAATTGTACATAAGCCACGCCCCCCCCACCTTCAGGGTGGGTGTAACACTCACAAAATGTCCTTGCCCTCCTTTGCACAGGATGAGGATATTTACAAAGTAAGAACCCTGGCTCCCTGCTGAGTCTCTCAGTTAAACTTCTAAATTTCTCAAGTTAACACAATGTATTAACCATAAGAAGGGGAATAGATAAAGCAAGGAATGAAGACCAGAGGTTTTGTATTTCTTTTAGCAAAGAAACAAAGTAAGCTAAAAATTTACTCAGGATTTAATCAAACCATGGAGAAAGGTTGTATTTACCAAATTATACCCTCTTCTGGTTGTCTGTGTATGTATTAGGGCCATCTATACTTTATGAAAAAGCTATCTTTTATTTATTTATTTTTTTAATTTTAAAGATAGTAAAACCCAACAAAACAAAACAGAATAAATCCAGTGAAAACACAGCAGTGAAATTGGTACAGAATATCAAAGCAGGGTAATGGGAAAACAACAATGGCTACTATAGTGTATCTTGTTATCTTCACAGTAGTTTTCCATTCCATCAGTTATAGCAAAATCAGACCAAAACAAAACAGAATAAAACCAATCAAAATAGAATATTGAGTAAAGAAAAAAAAATTAGAATAAAACAAAACAGTGAGAACATTATTAGACTTTAAAAACAAGACAGAAAAAAAAACTCCATATTTACCATATTGCATATTGTTATCCTTCCTATACATGCTCAGACTGTCAACCCCATGCCTGTAAATTCAACCTAACAGTGCAATCCTTCCGATGCTTTTTGTACCTCAATTGCTATTAGCTCAGGTTGACCTCCAAACCAGCTGGTGGCTTATGGGGTGAGAGGGTTTGGTGATTTTCAGTCTGCATGCTGGTAGGCTTACAGGAGACACTGACTTTTTTCTCTTCCTGGGTCCCACATGGTCTGCACAGCTTACCAGAAAGGCTAGCTAGTTGGATCCTTGATCGGCTCCTCCCGGTCCCAGCATGGCTGATTCTCGGGAGTTTCTGGCTTTTCCTTATCTTCCTGAGTTCCGCACAATCTGCGTGGCTTACCAGGAAGGCTGGCTAGTTGGATCCTTGATTGGCTCCTTCTAGTCCCAGCATGGCTGACTCTTGGGAGTTTCTCGAAAAAACTATCATTTTAAGACAAATTAAAAATACTCTTTAACTCAGATAAAATGTGCTCTGAGTAAATACTGGCTACAAGTTGAGCCTGATTTGTGTCTTGCTTCCTTTACTTTGGAGGATGATCTGGCAAGGAAATTTGGAAAGTTTGGTGTAGCAAAGTGAGAGGGTTAGGTAATGGGAGAAAGATGTGGAGTTATGTCTAAAAGAGTTAATGTAGAAAAAAAAGAAAGAAAGTTAATTTAGATCTATATTCAGTAGAACATCAAAGTTTGCTGCTCATATATCATTTCTCTGGATTTGGTCAGTTGCAGACCCATATTGACTTGCCTGGTTGAAACATATTCCTTCTTTGCTAAAAACATTGGAGGAAGTAGAAAAGTTATCTCCTGGTGCCTTGTGTGAGTTTCCATGGAATGAGAGCAATTGCAGCAACATGCTGCCTCACCCATTTTGTACCTGTGTGTGTGTGTGTGTGTGTGTGTGTGTGTGTATGTGTGTATAGGGGTACTATAAATTTGGCTTTTACCATAAGCTTGAGTCTGGTTAAAAACAGTACAACTTCAGAATACTGTTTCTTATTCTAAGATAATGGGACAATAAAACATGTAACTGAATCACGAACATGATTCATGCAATGATTAATAATTAAACAGGAAATGCCTAATTATGAATCATGTATGATTTTCTTCT
>RJWT010051718.1:0-10661 GCA_004365215.1 Cuniculus paca
TTTTGTAAACAATGAAATTGAAATTTTGATAAGGATTATACCTTGTTTATGTATCACATCAAGTCACATGGATATTTAACAGTATTAAGTCTTTCAGTACTTGAACACAGAAAGCATTACTATTGTGTCTAACTCATTCCAACAATGCTTCGTAGTTTCTAGTGTGCAAATCTTTCACGTCCTTAGTTAAGGTTATTCTAAAGTATTTTATGATTTTTGATGCTATTATAAATAGGATAGCTTTCATTAATTTGTTTTTCAGATTGTTCATTAGAGTACAGAAACAACTGATTTTTGCATGTTGATTTTGTATGTTGCAACTTTGCATTAGAATTTATTAGTCTTAATATTTTTTGGTGGAGCTCTTATGTTTTTTATACATAAGATCATGCCATCAGAAAATAGATACTTTTACTTCTTGCTTTGAATTCAAGTGCATTTTATTTCTTTTTGTTGCTTGACTGCCTGAGTTAGTACTTCCATATTATGTTGAAAAGTGGGTATTCTTAGCCCTAATTTTAGAAGAAAAGTTTTCAGGTTCCCATAACTGAATACAATAATAGCTGTGAACTTTTTGTATATAGGTTTTTATTATGTTTAGGTAATTTTGGGTCTTCCTAATTTGTTTTTTTTTGAAGCTATTATTATTAAAAGGTGCTGAATTTAGATGAATGATTTTTCTACATATGTTATGATGATCATGTGCTTTTTATTCTGTATTCTGTTGGTGTGGTGTATCACACTGACTAATTTTGATATATTGAACATTCTTTCTTTCTTAGGAATAAATCTTGTGTAGTCACGGTTTTGATCCTTTTAATGTCTCGTTCATTTATATTTTGAGATTTTTGCATATATGGACATAAGAGATATTGGGCTGTAGTTTATTTTATTATAGTATCTTTTCTGTTTTTGGTACCAGGGTAATGCCGGCATTATAAAATGAAGAAATCATTCTCTGTTATTTAACTTTTTTGTAAAATTTTAGAAAGATTTACAGTAACCCTTTATGAATTTGATAACTTTCATGGGTGAAGTAATCTGGGCTTTTCTTTGTTGGAAGATTTTTGTTACAGATTTAACCTTTTATTATGAGTCTGCTCAGATATTCTGTTTATTCAGGATTCAAACTTAGTAGGTTGTATGTTTCTACAAATTTATTCATTTCTTCTGAATTATCCAATTTGTTAGTGTATAGTTGTTAAATAGGTTTTTATGATCCTTTGTATTTCTGTGGCATCAATTGTGGTGACTTATTTATTTATCTTATAAGACCTTATACAGTTAATCATCATATATATGGTTGGAAAAAAAGAATCTGATGCTGGAAAAATAAAGGAGTTAGAGGAATGGTGGGGGGAGAATTGAAATGTGTTATGTACATGTTTCAATTCCCTACAGGGAAAGTAATCATTATGTACTGCACATGTATCCTAATAAATGTGAAAAGAAAAAAGAAGTCAAATAATAACAAATGCTGGTAAGGCTACAGGAAAAAAGGAACTCTTCTACATTGTTGGTGGGAATGCAAACTAGATTTGTATAGAGATTCCTCAAAAAACTGAAAGTAAGAATTATATTAGACACAGCATTTCTCCTTGTAGGAATCTTCCCTTAAGAGTTAAAGACATCATGTTGTAGTGATATATATATATATATATATATATATATATATATATATATATTTATAGTAGCACAAGTCATAACAGCTAGATCTTGAAAGCAGCTAATAAGTCCATCAACAGATGCATGGATAATGGCTATCACAGTTTTACACCATGGAGTACTACTTTAAAGAAGAATAAATTTGAGTCATCTGAGGAAAGTGAATGTGCTTTGAAAGCATAATGTTTAATGAAATAAATCAGATTACTAGCCAAAAAATTGTAATGACTCCTCTTTCATTTCTAATTTGATTTTTTTTTCTTAGTCTAGCTAAGGTTTCTCTATTTTGATTTTTTCAAAACTTTAACTCTCAGTTTTGTTGATTTTTCTATTGCTTTCTTATTCTACAATTAACTTACTTTTGCTGTAATCTTTTTTACTTCCTTCTAAATTTAGACTTTGTTCTTTTTCTAATTCTCTGAAGTATAGAATTAGTCTTTTTTGACATCTTTTTCTAGTGCACAAGTTTATTGCTATAAATTTTCCTCTTCATGCTGACTTTGCGATATGCAATAAGTGTTGCTATATTGTGTTTTTGTTTTCATTTTTCTCAAGATATTTTCTAATTGCCCTTTCTACTTACTCTTTGACTCATTGGTTGTTCAATAATGTGCTAAATTTCATGTTTTTGTGAATTTGCCAGTTTCTCTTCTATTGTGCATTTTTAGTTGCATGGCTGTGGTCAATTGAATTTCTTAATTTTGGTAAAGCTTGTTTTGTGATTTAAACTGTTATCTGTTATGGACAATGTTCTATGTATTCTTGGGAAGATTGTGTATTTTATTCCTATTGGGTGGAATGTTATGTATATATCTGTTAGTTGAACTCTAGTGTCATTCTTGTCCTTTCCTCATTGATCTTCTATGGAATGTTCTATTTATTATAGAGAGTGGGGTATTCAATTTTCCTATTATTACCAATTTATTGTCTATTTCTGTCTCAGAACTGATTCTGTCAATTACTGTTTCATAATTTTAGATGTTTTGAGATTGGGCACATATGTATTCATGATTATTTTATCTTCCTAGTGAGTTAAACCTTTTATCACCATATAAAAACAAATTTTATTTCTTGTGACAGTTTTAATTGAAAGTCTGCTTTTTCTGATCAAGTATGGCCATCTCTGCTTGCTTTTGCATAGACATTTTCCTATTCTTTCACTTTTAGATTATGTGTGTCCTTAAATCTCAAGTGAGTCTCTTATGAGCAGCATATATTATAGTTGATTTAGATTTTTAAAATGCATTCATCCATTCTACTTTTGAATGGGTGGTTGATTTATTTGTATTTACACTAATCATTGATAAGTATAGACTTACTACTTCTAATTTATTTTTTTGTTCTGTCTTTAGCTCTTTTCTATTTTTCTCTTTTCCTGTCTTCTTTTGTTTTTAATCAACTTTTTACAGTGATGTGCTTTTTTTCTTTTTCATTTTCTTTTGTATCTCTTCTATAGATCTTTTCTTTGTGGTTGCCATGGATGTCACATTATATAAGTTACAGTTATGCATTTCTATTTTAAGATGATAACCACTGAAGTTCAGTCACATACAAAAATTTATATTTTCATACCCTTCACTTTATGTTATTGTCAGATTACATATTTTATGTATTTGTGTCAGTTAAAAAGTTTTATTGATATAGTTGGTTTTTATATATTTGTCTTTTACGTTCTGTACCAAATTAAAAGTCCTTTATGTTGTGCTCTTACAATATTATAGTGCTCTGTATTTGTATACTTATCTTGACCAGAAACATTTATACTTCTTATGTTTTTTGTGCTTAGCATCTTTTTGTTTCATTTTAAAAGGCTCACTTTAACGTGTCTTGTAAATTAGGTGTAGTGATGATGAATTTCCCCAGCTTTTATTTATTTCAGAGTCTATTTGTTCTTCACTGAAAAGGGACAGTTTTTGTTAGGTATATTGTTGGTTCATAGTTTAAATCTTTTAACACTTTGAATATATTGTTCCACTCTTTCAAGTTTTCTGCTGAGAAACCCACTGATAGCCTTATGGAGATTCTCTTGCCTGTGATGAGATGCTGTTCCATTACTGCTTGCAAAATTGTGTTTATCTTTTGACATTTTGATTGCAGTGTGTCTTCATATAGACTTCTTTATTAATGAGCACTTTGTATTAGCATACCTTTGAGATTATATAATAAACACATCATCATGGGGCATTGGTCCATGTAGATATCATATCTTGATTTTTTTTACTTTCCCTTTACTGAGCTGTATTAATCTTCAGTTTCTAAGGCAAAATGAGTTTTTCTCAGCTTCTGGGTTGTTATATTTGGCCTCTTATTATTATTTTTTTTTGGCCTCTTATGTTTGGAGCTATATGTTGATTGACTTAGTATAGAGTATTCAAGTAATGAAAGAAAGTGAGCATTATGATAATGGCTAAAGGAAATAGACTATTTACCTAGACCTATTGCTCCACATCAAAAATTACAATAATGGAACAAATTATAATAACTACAAATAAAGAGCTGCTTTATAAAATTGTAATAAGATATTACGAGAAAGAGGATTTCTAGATAATACACACAAATTTTTCAAGTTTTTTTTTCTTTTTTTTGATATATCATGTAACATTAATCTCCATTGTGTTATATGTAACAGAGTAAATTAGGGAACATAAGATGCATCAGAGGTGTTTGGACCAGGTAATTGGAGTCTTCACAGACAGGCAGGACTCAAATGGAGAGGACCAGAGAAAGAGTCCTAGGGCATGCAGAGTGACAAGAAGGGGCCTATAAATAAAGACATGTGGGGTGCAGGGAAACGTAAGTGGGGAACTAGCCTGACATGGGAACACTTTGATGGATGAGGGAGTGGCAGCAAGACAGGAAGGAAGGTGCTTCCTGGGTCTCTTTCAAAGTAGAACTTAACTGGGCTGGATCCAGGATCCCTCAGGCCCGAATACATGCAAAATATCTGGTAAATGTGGCAGAGTGACAGGGGCTGAAGGAAGAAGTCTCCCTAGGATCCCTGCTGGGGGGCAGTAGTTCATTGCTTACTCCTTTCTCTCTTGCATTGTCAGCTTTTGCCTCTTTGTCTTTTTTTGTCTTTTGTACACATAAAAACTTGCTTATATTTCCCGTTTTTCAAAAAATAAAATCACGTTTCAAATATATGATTCTTTTCCTGCCCAATATTTATCTTAACTCTGTCCCCAAAGTTAATATTTCTGAAGAATGGTCTTTCTCGTTAGAGCCCCTTGTCTCTTATGAATTCTTTATTCCACTAAAACTTTGCTTTATAGGGGTGGTAACAGAAATCAAACCCAGGACCTAGTGCTTGCCAGGCAGACACCACACTGATGAGCTTTATCTCTGACCCCTTACTTTTGTTCTTACCACTACCATGTAATGATACTAATTAAAGTCAGCAACAACTTTTTAGATGAAAATCCAACAAACTCATAGATAGTTCCATTTGTCCTATCTTCTGTTTTGTACGCCACTCTCCACCCTTCTTTCCAGGTGTTCTCCCTGGTGTTCTTTACTATGACTTTTTCGGTTGTTCCTACTTACTCTCTCCTGGACTTTTCTCCCTCTGTCTGTTACTTAAAAGGAGGTGTTTCAAATATTTTGGTCCTGTGGCTCAACTCATCTCAAAACATTCATTCTACTTGGGAAAATGTATCCACTCCAGGACTTTCCTGCTCATCTCTATGTTACTTACTTCCAAGACTTTCTCTAGCTCAGGATCTTTCTCATCTACATAATTATTTTCCATTGTGTATGTACCCCAAGTACCTCAAACCTGACTAATTTAACTATCTCTTTTTAAAATTTGTCCTTTCTCATATATTCATTTGCAGTGAATGGAAGACACCTGACAGTTATATTTGACCATAATTTTGAATTTTAGCCATTCTAATGAACATGTAGTGATTTCACATGTTTTTAATTGCATTTCTCTGATGACTAATGATAGTAGCCTCTTTTTTTCATGTGTATTCTGGTCATTCATGTCTTTGGTGATGTGTCTATTAAAACATTTCTCCCATTTTTGCTGGTTTTGATTTTCATATGAGTGAGCTGTAACAGTTCTTTACATATTCTGGCTTTGTTATAAAGATATATTGTGAATATTTGCTGTCAGTGTCAGGCTTGCCTTTTTATATTCTTAATCATGAACAAAATATTTTTATTTTGATGAGTCCATAATTTATCAATTTTTCTTTTATAGATTATGCTTTTGGTATTATATCTAAGAAATCTTTGCCTATACCCAAGTCGCAAAGAGACTGTCCTCTTTTCTTCTAGTAGTTTTATAATTTTAGTGGTCATATAGGTCTTTGACACATATTATGTTAATATTTGTGACCAGTGTGAGATTAGGGTTCATCACATTCCCTCTGAAGTTCATTTTACCCTAAAAATAAACATTCAACATTCCAGCCTCATTTACTAAAAAGACAATTTTCCCCTTTTAATCATCCTGGCAATGTAATAAAAATAATCAATTGATCACATATATATGAATCTATTTCTGAATTCTGTGTGATTCTTTGTAGCACTGATCAATATTTCTTTCTTTATGCTAATGTTCCACATGTCCTGATTACTTAGCTTTGTATTAAATTTTGAAACTAAAAGTAGTACACACTCTAGCTGTTCATTTTTTGTAATTGTTTTGTCCAATAAAGAATCTTTCAATTTCTGCTCAAATCACTTTCTATCCAAAACCCACTGAGATTCTAATTAGATCACATTAATTCTATAGATTGATTTCAGGAGACCTGTTGACTTTATAGCTATGTCTTCCAGTTCATGAGCATATTACATCTCTCTAATTATTTAAGCCTTATAGTTTTAGGTATATATAGACAGTTTTGTGCATATTTTATAAATGTACTCCTAAGCATTTGGTATATTTTGCTGTCTTTCATATAGTATTAATGTATTAGTTAAAACTTTATTTTCCAATTGTTCATTACTGGTTCTGTTTTGTCATTAATATGGATGGACAAGTTACTGTAAATACTAATGTTATTCTACTTTAGAATAAGACTGGAAATGCATTTCTCTTTCTAACACAGAAGTGACTTCCCCATAGTCTCCTTTTTATTCCCCAGGCATTCGTACAGTTATTGATATACAATAGGCACTCAATAAATTTTTCTTGAATGAAATGATCACTCTTAAGATCAAACTTATTTGGGTTCAGGTTTCAAAAGACCATTAAAAAGCACTGTTTTAAAAACCCTGGAGATCTCATATTGTGGTCTATATCTGAACAGTAGAGTGAAGTGATTTGACAATTATGCAAAATGATTTGAGAAATGTAGAATTTTTTTTACTATTGATTGGCATTCAAATTATCCATTGTTCATTTTAACAAGATAAGTGTCAAATCACATCCTCACTGTGTTATCTCAAGAGGAAAGCCTAAAAAAAGAGATTGAGGAGAAGAGCCATACTAGTTCCAAGGTGACAAGAATTGCACTCCAGTGTGCAATATAGGAAACCAGTGTATCTCAGAGCTATTGCAGCATTCAAGGTAATGGAATCTCAGGGTCACAAGGAACCCTAGAAAAAAAACAATCCAAGAATTAGAGGAATACTTGGATCAGATTAAAGTTGGTTTCTCTTCAATCTTGTGTTTTCTTGGAGGTTGTATGAGGTTATCAATTTATATTAAATTAGATGGAAAGATAAGGAAATTTTTATCTTTGTGTCTTTGTTCTGTTGTAATAGCATACCAGAGACTTTGTAATTAATGATAGAAATCTGTTTCTCCTAGTTCTGGAGCTAGAAGCACCAGCAGGTTTGGTGACTGGTCAGGGGCTTGTAACTTTCCTTCTATAATGTTGCCCGGTTGCAGGGTGGGATAATACTGTGTCCTCTCATAACAAAAGGGACAAGGAGTGAAATGGGGATCAAATCTTATGGGAAGCCTCATTTATAAGGGACTCAATCACATTCATGAGCAAGAAACCCTCATGACCAAATCAGCTCCTAAAATACCACTTCTTACTGCTATTGCATTGAAAATTAAATTTCAATATGAATTTTGGAAAAGACACAAGCTCCAAACTGTAGTATCTTGTGAGAAGTATAATCATCTTTCTTTGAAGTGTTACCTGCTACCTGCCCTTCCCCCATAGAACATTGTATTTGGTCTATATAGTATTTCTAATTCTAAAAAAATTACAAATTTAAAAATTAATAATTAAGGTACATTCCAGCAGACAAAGGGAGATGCTGCCCCCTGGTAGGTAACCAGCTCAGAGGGAAGGCAGAGGCAGGCCCTGCTCTGCATGCATTCCAGCAGACAAAGGGAGGCCCTCCTCACCAGTAACCAGCTCAGAGGGAAAGCAGAGGAAGGCCCTGCTCTGGATGCATTCCAGCAGACCTCGGGATGCTTCCACCCCAGGTAACCAGCAAGGGCTGGGAAAAACAGAAGCAGCCCCTGCACCAGAGTACCCAGTGGCCACCATTGGATACGTGAAGCCAACACTGCCCAGGAAAACTGAACAGTCACGCTCCAGAGAAACTGTAGCCAACACGGGAGGTTTCTGAAACCCTACTATCCACTTGTTTGGAAGAACCCAGGAAAATGTCAAGATGAAGAAACAAAAGGTAGTCTCTGGACTCCAACACAAGCAGAGCAAGTCCAGGAGATGAAAATGTGGAAGAGGTTGGGAGTCTCACACCTGAAGTTTCTGCAGTGATGGCAACTGAAGTAAAGAGACAATTCCATGAGGCTATAAAAGAGGTATGGGGAGGTATACTGCAGATAACAAGAGCCATTATGGTAGCCTTATCAATTGCTTTATCTTTTGTTTTTTGTCTTTTTTTTTCACTGTTTCAAAGTCATGTTCCATGTTCATTGCTTTGTTTTGATTGACTTGACTTTACTCTGTTTTGTTTTGTTTGGTTGTATTCTTTTCAAAAAAAAAAAAGAGCTGAACTTAAGCCCTAGCTTTCATCCTCACTTTATCTAAATAAATTCGCTTCTTGGTTTTTCTGTCTAAAAAAAAAAAATTAGAACAGAAATACTATCTCAGGTAAAAGAAGAAATGAAAAGCATAAAAAAAGAATTGCTAAGCTTCTCCAAAGAAGACATAGAAAAAAAAATAGAGGAGCAAAGGAAAATGAGGGAAACCATGAATGAACAATATATGAGAGATTTTGAATGCATGAAACAGATTCAAAGAGATATCCAGGAAATTAAAATCTCTATTGAAAGCTGGAAAAATCTCTTGAAAGAAACTGAAGATAGACTTTCAGACCTTGAAGACAGGTGTGCAGCTTGTGATTGGGAAAGGAAAGACCTCTTAAAAAGAATGAGGAACCAGGAAATAACAATTCAAAGACTGCAAGATCATGCGAAGCAAAATAATTTAGAAGTGATAGGTATTAACGAAGAAGCAGGGGTCAACACAAAAGACATAAAAATTTACAGAAGTACTAGCAGAAAAGTTCCCAAACATGGGAGAAAGATGTGCTATTCAGATAAGCAAGGCATATAGAATTCTAGCTAGCCATAACCAAAGTAAATCTATACCCTGACATATAATAATGAAGATCCCACAAATTCAACACAAGAACAGAATATTAAAAGCTGTTCAAGAAAAGAAACAGATTACCTGTAAAGGAAAACCCATCAGAATCATAACAGACTTCTCAACACAAACCATCAAGTTAAGAAGAGCTTGGAGTGAAATATTTCATATCCTGAAAGAAAACAACTGCTAACCCAGCTTGATGTACCCTGTAAAACTATCTTTCAAAATTAATGGAGAAACAAGATACTTCCATGACAAAGAACAACTGAAGGAATTCATGACCACCAAACCAACCATACAAAGAATATTGAAGGACATTTTAGAAAGAGATTAAAAAAAAAAACCATGTTTCCAGGGACAGCAGCAGGAGGGGATCACCAAACAGGACAGATAATAGAATGGAAGGGAAAAGTACACAGCCAATGTCAGGAAACTAGCATGGCAGAGATGAGCCAGTGCATGTTGTCCATGACCGTTAATGTAGATGGCTTCAATTCGCCAATAAAAAGAAACACAGGTAGAGTGAATCAGGAGACAAGATCCATCAATATGCTTTATCCAACAAACACATTTAACTCAAAAGGGAATTCATAGAATAAAAGGCAAAGGAGAGAAAACAACACTCTATGTGACAGGAAACCAGAGAAAAACAGAAAGGGTAGCTTGCCCGTCTACTGCAGAATGGAAAGGAAACATATGGCATTTCTATACAATGGAAAGCTACTCAGCTATAAAGAAAGAAAACCTTGAGACTCTTGTAGGTTAATGGATACAACTTGAGAGCATGTTCATGGGTGAAAAGGTTCAGAGTCACATGGGTGAATATTGTATTGTCTCCCTAGTATAAGAAACTGGGGAAATTTGTGGGATCCAAAATACAAAATAGAGATTGTGAAGGTGAAAGGGGAGGAGATGTCTCCAGGGGGAAGGCAGTGGCCACTGTTGATCTATAATTCTGTTTTGAAGCCCTGTATTGTTTCATGGGTCTGTTCAGCTTGGTTTTATTGTTTAGTCGTGTTTGATTTTATTATATTTGATGGCATGGACAGCTATTGCAAAAATAACAAAATGGATTGTAGCAGCCATTATTGATTTCCTATTATCTTGTTCCAAAGCCTTTATTGCTTTGTTTTCTTTTGATTGATTTTATTCTATGTTGCTTTGTTTGATTTTGTTATGTGTGATGGTATAAGCAGCTACTTTGAAGATAAGATGCATCATGGTAGCCTCTGTTGTATTCTTACAGTCTTGTTTGAAGTCCTGTGTTGCTTTCATTGTTTTCTTTTGATTGGTTTTATTCTATTCTGTTTCATTTGATTGTATTATGCCTGAGGGTATGGGCAGTTATTTTGAAGATAACAAGAGGCATTGTGGCAGCCATCATTGATTTCCTTTCCTCTTGCTTTGAAGTCTTGTATTATGTTCATCGTTTTGTTTTGATTGACTATTCCATTTGTTTTGTTTATT
>RJWT010051719.1:0-10656 GCA_004365215.1 Cuniculus paca
TGGTTACCTTGAGGATTACATTTACTAACCTGTATCACTCAGTTTTTTGTCACAAGGATGAAATATCTGACTCAGACTAATTACAAAGAAAGGAGACTCATTTAAATAATAGTTCTGAGGATTCAAAGTCCAAGAGCATAGTGCAGGCTTGGCAAAGGCTGCCTCTTTGGTGCAGATAGCTATGGCAGAAGCACCTTTGGGGGTAGACAAGTGATTATCCTTTCAACTAGAAGCAGAGAGAGGATGGCAATAGTTTTGCTTGGTCCTTCTACCACACTCTCAGGAGAACTCAAGGAATTACTGCACAACTGCCTTCTGAGAGCAAACTCCAACGGCCTTAGGACCTCCCACCAGGTGCTACCTCTTAAAGTTTCCACAACTTCCCAGTTGTACCCACCTGAGGACCATATTCCAAACTCATGGACTCCTGTGGGGAAACAAACCACAGTTACCCTAAAATTAAACACTAATATAAATTTACCAGCTTAATCTCAATAATATACAAAAAACATTACTCCTTTACAACTCTATCCCTATCCATTGGTTGTTGATGTCACAAAATTCTAACTTTACATGTTGTAATTCCTTTTTCCCACCCTCCTCATGGTCTGGGAAAATTATATTTGCAATCCCATTGAAATGTTATTGGAATCCCAGCGAGTTAATTCTAATCTACCACCTCCAGTGCAACCATGGTGAGAATAAAGACACTAAGACATATTTATAGTTACAGGGAGCCAAAGGGTCCTAAATCTGGTCCAGGTGAGGATTCACAGAACAAAGGCATTGATCCAGGACTTCACCCAGAATTTATTAACTAGTGAAGAAGGGAGTGGCTCGAGGATGAGTGACAATGAAAATGGCAGGAATTAAATGAAACTGTGAGCTAGGCTTAGCTAGGATGCCAGATAGCATCTCTGAAATATGCAGAGAGAAGGGAATACAGAAAAACCAATCTGCATAACTCTGTTGGGGTAGCATTTAGGTGTTTAAGAGGCTGTTACTTCAGTTTCTGATGTGTAAACTTTTGTGCCCTGGGAAGACATAGCCTCTCATCTTGAGGCTCAAACCTAGTTGACATTCCTGGAGTTATGGGGCTCTGCCATCCCACTGTGCTCAACTGTTTATAGGGAGACACGATGTAAGGAAACAGGAAACTGTCAGTTGGCTTCAAAGATTACATATCAGTACCTCAGCTAGCCCTATTTACATAGCTTAGAACCAATTGAAGGGAAAAGGAAACAGCTTAGCCAGCTCTGTACATATCAGTACATGAAGACAGGACTCGATTTAACAAACATGGAAGTGATTGTTCTGCAGTCGAGGACAGCTGTCCACATGGTCTACATTTACACGTTTTGTGTCAGATAGTTTCACATAACTATAACAAACACCCAAAATAATAAACTTATGAAAAGAAAAATGTTCATTTTGGCTCTCATTTCTAGAGGTAACAGTCCGTGATTTATTTTCTCAGTTGCTTTGGGTCTGGGTCAAAGCCAAACATAATGGCAAGAGCAATAGTAATGCAGAATCCACTAGCTAGGAAGCAAAAAGAAAAAGCAAGCAAGCAAGCTGTGTTTCAATGTCAGAAGTTGTGACCCTAATGACCCAAAGACTTCCCACTCAGCCCTACCTCTTAAAGTTCCACCAACATGAAATAACACTAGTCTGGAGCCCAAGCTTCTATTGTATGGGCTTGGAGAGACACTGAAGATCCAAACCATAGCAGCGCCCAGGGACAAGAACTAAAATTTCTTTTAAATGAATTAGTCTCTTAAATTATGCAGAAAATGAGGTGTGGAGTTGCAAGTCAAAGTTACAGTAATACTATTTTTCAGACTAATAAGTTTTTAATGTATTAGTCTCTTAAATCATGTCAATACAAAACAGGTGTTACAAACCATTTTTACAATACTACTAGTTTTTATAATTGCCTTTGGATTCTGGTTATTTTTATTGAGATCTTTATTTCTTCTTTCAATTCCAATTTACCATCTGGTGTATCTTTGTTTCAACCCTTGAGCATTTCTTGTAGAGCAGGTCTTATGTTCCAAACTCCTTCAGTTGTTTTTTAGTTATTAATACAATTTCATTATTTTTTTAAAAAAATTAAATAATAGCATTCAATCATCTACTGTACTTATTTATATTTAAATATATATTCATATTTATTAAAAATCAGTTTTATGGATGAAGAACTGAGGCCTAAAAGTTAACTATCTTAGTGATCCTAACGTTCAATTTTTATCTGGAAATTAATTTCTCCCTCAATTTATCTTAATCATGTGTTTTAATTTCTCCTTCAATTTTAAAGGAGAATTTTGCTCGATCCTCTGTCAGCAGATATTTTCATTCAGTGCTTTGCATATAGTGGGCCAATGGGTCAGGCCTCGAAAGCTTTGGGTGGGAAATCTGCTGATGATCTTATAAGGATCGTATGTGTGACAAGTTGCTGCTCTCTTACAGCTGTCAAGAGTCTCTCTTTGTCTCTCTCATTCAAAAGTTTGAATATAATGTGTCTTGGTGTGAGTTTCTTTGAGTTCATCTTGGAGGTTTTTCAGCTTCCTAAATATCTATAGTCATGCTTTCCATCAAATTTGAGATTTTTTTCAGTCATTGTTTATTTAAATATTTCCTCTGCCCCTTTGTTGTTCCCTTCTCCTTCTGGAGTTCCCACAATGCACATGTTGGTCCCACAGGTACGTTAGACTCTATTCGCTTTTCTTCAAACTTTTTTCTTTTCTGTTCCTCCAACTCAGTAATATTCATTGTCCTATCTTCAGATTCATTGATTTCTTTCTTCAACTGTTTAAGTCTCTCAATTCCTCTAATGAATTTTAATTTCAGTTATTGTACTTTTCAGTTCCAAAATGTTTTCTTTAGTTCTTTTAAGATTTTTCAATCTCTTTAATGGTATATATTTCTATTTTTAAAAATTCATCATTTTCTTGAAGGTCTTCAAGATACTTTCTTTAAAGTTTTGTCTAATAGATCTGCCACTGAGACAGACAAGAAGTACCTGACTCTCCTATTTTTTCCTCAAACTGGCTGGGAGTGGAGTGGCTTGGCCTAAGGCTGCCATGCCCTTCCCCCTCAATTCCCTTCACTTCCTTCTTCCTAATGGACTGGTACAGCTTGCTTTGGTGTCCTCCCTGGACATCTAGCTGCCCATCTCCTCCAGTCCTCCCCAAATGAGTGTAGCTTAACTGTCAGCACAGTGCCCCTCCCCAACTCTGGCCACTTCAGGTGGTACTGCTGCTGTCACACTAAAAGGAATGGGGCACCCTGGTGTGGCCAAGATGAGGGAGGAGAAGATCTGGGCCCACTGTTAACAATTCTAAACCCCCATTTCTAGGCTTCCATAACGGTCTCTTATTTCAGCCTGCCCCTCACTGGATCATGGCCATAGCAGCTATCCTGGACTCCTGAACCAATCATAGGTCTGCACTTGGACCAAATCACAGGCCTACAGCTGCTATATAAGCAGCACTCTCCACATACTCCTCAGTTAGTCTAGGAGTATTTCCTCCATTGTCCTGATCCCTCTAGGCTGCAGCACGGGCCCTATTTAAAAACAAAAATTACTCGTTTTAGTGATCCTATAAACCTGCCTATGATTTATTTCTAGGGTAACATGGTCTCTAAAAGACATATGAGCTGGGCATGGTGGCTCATGCCTGTAATCCCAGCACTCAAGAGGCTGAGGCAGGAGGATTGTTGTGAGTTCAACACCAGCCTGGGCTACAAAGTGAGCTCAAGGCCTGCCTGAACTGCACAGCAAGACCCTGTCTCAAAAAGACAGAAAAAAAAATATGAATCTACTTGGGATTCTTATCCTGAGCAGTGTGCACAGAGTGATCAGTTCAAAAGAAAAAGCAATGAACACTGGAGGCTGTTACTACTGAAGAGTTTCACAGACCAGCAGCTAATAAAGTTCAGCAACAGGGAACAGCACCTGGCAGAGTTGCCCTGCAGTGTCTAGCACAAGCCAGTACCATACAGTGGTGGCCAGCAGCAGCAGTGACTAGCAGCCAGCTGTGTCAACTATTGGTATCCAGCATTGTCCGGTGTCATCTGGTGACATCAGAGCAGCTAGCAGAGCTGTACTTTGCCAATTCATGATTTCCATCTGAGTTAAGCAAAGGAACTCTAGGCTAATTGGCAAAACCATCAGATGCTTTTCCAGAGACAGTTCTGTTGATTTTTATTTTAATGGATTTCTTTTCTTTTCTTTCTTTCTTTCTTTCTTTCTTTCTTTCTTTCTTTCTTTCTTTTTTCTTTGTATGCCCTGTGGGTTTTTGGGTTGGTTTTTTTTTTTTTTGTCTTCATGAAAACTGAACATCTGAACTATTTTATATTGTCTCTGTGGCAAGGATCAGCCTGAGGTGTAAACTTAAACTCTTCACAAGTCTTTTCTGATCCTATTCTTTTCTCTGGCTGTTATGGTTTGGATCATAAATATCCTCCAAAAGTTTGTGTGTTGAAGGCTTTGTCCCCAGGGCAACAGTGTTCAGAGATGTGACCTATGGGAGATGATTGGCTCATGGGGGCTCTGACTTCTTGAATGGATTAATCTACTTATGGATTCATGATATAATGGGTTATTGAAAAGTGATGGAAATTTTAGAAGGTAGGCCCAACTAGAAGAGTCCCTCACTGTAGCTCCTCTCCTTGTTCATATCCCCCCACCCTTCTGGCCACAATTGCATGAGCAGCCTCCTCTGCCACAAGCTTTCACCTCCATTGTGTCCCGCCTCACCTGTGGCCCCAGTGTGACTGTGACAACCATGGACAATCAGAGCAAAAATGAGACAATCAGGCAAAAATGAACCCTTCCGCTTCTATGTCAGGTGTTTGTCACAGCAACAAAAAGCTGACTAACACCCTGGACAGATATGGTCATTTTCTAATTTTCCCCATACATGCAATTGCTCTTGAATATCTTAGTCATTTAGTGTATGACTACAAAAAGGGAAAAAGAAGAGTGAAGAGGACATGGGTAGTGGCCCATTAAATCCCTTGAAAATCTTCAAGGAGGACAGGCTCTCCCAAGTGGGTTATGTGTGTGCTAACAATGACTAGGGGAGCTCTCTGCACCTCTGGACTGAATCAGCAATCAGTGATCAAAGCACAGACCTCTGAGACTGAAGCACAGGGTCCTTGCCACTCACTCTGGTTCCAGGGACGCATGCACAGCTGCCTGCCGCAGGGCTGGGAGGTGGGAGAGGGAGGAGGCTAAGAGCCGAAATATTCCCAAATTAGCTGCAGTTCACTGTCCAAACCTTCCCCTGGATGTTGTAAGCCTTCAACAGACTCCAGCCTTCCAAGAACAGTTGCGTAGGATGGGTTTTGTCAGTGCGATTGTCTAGATGACAATTCCTGCTCTACCCTCTTCCTAGCATTCTCCCCTACTGCCTATTATAGATACAATTTCATTGAAATTTATTTACACTCTGCTCACTTTTTCATTGTCTTTGGCTGTTTTCACCCTGCAATGGCAGAGCTGAATGATTTTTGACACAGTCTGTATAGACTACAAAGCAAAAAATGTTGGCTCTTTATAGAAAAAGTTTATCAATCACTACACAGAAATAATGTAAGGTGTAAAAACTAACAAAATTGTAAGAAGCACATCTATTTTTCTAAAAAAAATTAAGTTAAAACTACATATATAATTTAACAAACAAAACACGATGAAAGAATTTACCATCAAAAAAAGTGACCGTGTTGCTCCAAATAGTCTTTAAAAATATCTAAATCCAATCAAAGCAAGTAGTACTCAATATTAGAAAGTAACCAAAGAAAGAAGCTCAAATTGAATCATGCATACTCAGGAGGTACAAAAAATACACAAAGTCATACTTTCCAACTTTCTGGAATGTCAGTTTTTCAAAAATGTGCTTGACTTAAAAATATTAATGTAAATACAACAATATGAAAGAGTAAAATGTAGCATTTGTATGCTTTTTAAAGATCAGTCGTTATGCTTGATTGCAGTTGGTTGACTGAACTGCACTTTTGGCGTCTTGGGAGGGGGATGACTTTATCCAGTCTACCTTGGCAAGCTCCTTTAGAATTACGGGTATGAGCCAGAGGCCTTTTGTAATTATAGTGTGTGTTACATGAGTGTGAAAACTTCCCAGTTTGTCTCTGTTCAATACCTAAGAGGCTGGCCCAGAAAGCATTCTGAAGTTGATGCAGAGATTGGCCATCTAGATAACAACCAAAGAACATTTGTTCTAATAGTAACTAAAAACTATATGTCAAAGCAGAGTTCCTCTTACTGAAAAGGCATCCACCCACCCACACGCACCCAGAGCAACCCCCTACACACACACGCCACCTCTTCTAGGTCTCCTTCTCTTCCAAATTCTCTGGCTTCTGGATTAAGGGTTGTGTGGAAAGAAGCAGGAATAAGATGTCCTGAAAAATCACAAAACTAGCCAAGCGTGGTGGCACACACCTGTAATCCCAACACTTGGGAGGCTGAGGCAGGAGAATCGTTGCAAGTTCAAGACCAGCCTGGGCTACAACATGAGCTCAAGGCCAGCCTGTACTGCATAGTGAGACCCTGTCTCAAAAAGATAAAAAAAAAAAATCACAAAGCTCTGCTTTTTTTCCCTTCTTCCCTAAGGTGAAACTGTCAGCTAGAGAGGAAACTGGGTTGTGGGTCTTTCAGTGGAAATATTTCATCAGCAACACCAATGCCCAGCCTTACTGTAGTGTGGTCTACATGGATATATAAGAGGGCAAGAATGTCACTAAGACTCTATCAGTGTTTATTAAGTCCTACTGAGGGGAACAGACACCACTCTCCAGGAATGGACACTTGCATGCAGACAGGGTGGCTCACCCATCTTTTCCATAGCCCAAATAAAATACTACCCAGCTGTGTGTGAATCTCTGATCCAACACTTGCTAAGAAATCATCTGGACTTGCTGCCATAATAAAGTTGAGCTTGCCAGTTGTCTACCCAATAGTCTCTCTGTATCCTTCTTTTTAAGTAACATAATTCTTTTTTTGTAGGAGGGAGATTGGTAATATCCCCATCTGAAAAACTGAATCTCCCAGCTCCTCTTGCAGTGACTGAATAACTCTACGACTAAATTCTGGCTTCTAATGCATAGGGCTTTGAGGAAAAGCCCTTTAAAAGAGAGTGTTGAATCAGCTGAGAATTCCCATTGGCCTTCCCCCTTTCTATTTTCCCTGCCAGAACAATGGATTCAATAGCTGGAAATGTAATTTCTAACTTGTGACCTTAAAGTGGCCTTGTGAATAGGAGCCACAAAATAAGGTTGGTTTGTTGAGGGAGGTGGAGTTCACTGATGAGCCCTCCACAGAGCCCTCAGATTAGACTTTGAGTGTCTATATCCATATTCTATCTACATGAGAGAAAAAATAAACTTCTTTTTAAAGACATCATTATTCCAGAGATCTATTGCTAATAGTGGAATGCAATTCCTAAAACCCCGTATGTAGATAAGATGTCCTAGAGGTGGCTGGTTGGGTATGTTTCCCACTGTAAAGGGAAAATTGTGATACTGATTTATACACCAGTCTCTTACAAGTTCGGTGAAGAGGAAACAAGCCACTAGAGACTTCTATGCCTGGTCACTATGAAATTGAATTTCTGGGTTCTATGGTACATGGAGTATGAGAGCAGAAACTTCTATACAGGAAAGCAGGAAGAGAAATAGGTCCTGGAATTGTGGTTGTCTCTTAGCGAAGGGAAAGTGGTAGAGAGGAAAATCCTATGAAAAGTTTGAAGATGAAACAAAATTAATCTGTAAAGGTAGGTGAATTCTGGATGACTAAAGAAGGAAATATCTCAGCATTTTCTATGCAAATCCACTCCGTACGCTCTACGCCCCATAATTCCCATGCTTACAATTCTATGAGCTCAGAATTCATTGCTGTTCCCCATGCTCAGGAAGTGGGAGCGCACCCAGTCCTGACTTTCTCAGTAGGAAGCAAGCGTCCTTAACTGTCACCTGACTCCACATTTGTTGTCTTTGAGGGTAACCTGGGAGTCCAGAATGTTTTAGTCCTAGGGCTTGACAGCTTTTCCAAACATAACCTCCATACAGTAAATATTACTTGGAATTTTATGGAAGATAAGAAGAGAATTGCCAAAGTGAAAGTGTCTGAAATTTCCAAGGGTAGGGCAAAAAGGTTAAGAAGGATAGCATTTAAAAAGAAATGAAGGCAATTTATAATTAGGATATGTTGACAGTTGATGGAATAAGCGGGACATCTCATATAATAATATTCTTTGGTTCTGGCCCACAATATCATCACTTTAAATGAAAAAAGGTGCCAAGAGAGTGCAGTGGCACTGGCCTATAGTCCCAGAACTCTGGTAGGCTGAAGCAGGAGGATCACAAATTTGAGCCTAGCCTGGGGAAGTTAATGATTTAAGCAAGACCTGTCTCAAAACAAAAAATAAATAAATAAAAAGGACTGGGGGTATAGCTCAGTGCAAAGTCTCTGAGTTCAATTCACAACTCCAAAAATCAATCAATCAATCTTAATTAAACATAAAAGAAAAAAAGTAGGGCACTAGAACTGCGATAGAGAATAAACTGCTGACAAGCTTCTCTGAGTCACAAGTTTTCCCAAGCCCAATTCTGTCACCACAGTAAACATTTCTCTCCTTGGGGACCCTTCTACTTTCTTCTCCTGCCCACTTACTGGTTTTCTCCTAGAGCAGGACCAGTTCATCCTTTTGATTTATTTGTTCAGAGTAGGATGTCTCTGTCTCTAGTACCAAGTGGCTATGGCTCCTAAAGCAAGAGAGTTAAGCCCAAGATGACAAAGACAGTGACCACCTCAGAGGCTCCTTCCAAGGTATGGCTGGTCCAGCCCAAGCCCAGAGGAGCCCACTTCTTCGAAGTTATGATCAATGTAGTCACTGAGCCACCAAGCCCCACAGTACTCTGTGTGCATTAGTTCATTTGTACCCTAAGTTATTCTATAAAGTTGGTTCTGTTATTATCATCCCCATTTTGCAGCTAAGGATACAACTTAGACAGGATTCAGTGTTATGTCTGGGTCGTAAGTGGCAGGGCATAAGTGGCAGCTCTGGCTTCACCTCCAAGTGGCGGGACCCTGAAGTCAGACTCTAGCTGGTATGCCATTTACTCAGTTTCCTATGAAATGTAGAAAAGGAAAAGGAAGAGAGCAGAAGTACCTCTGGTTCCATTAACAGACATAACTATTTGTTTTGCTTCCCTTCGCCTAGACCTTATTGCAAATCCTACCTTTGCACAGCAGTAATGCTAGCGTTCTAGACTGAGACCTGTGGGAGATAGCCTGTCTCTCTTCCTCTCTGGCCAAGGCCTACCTGGACAGTAGCCATGGCCATTGGCTATCTCTTGGCAAAGTCTGCATTTCCTCACCCCACCCCACCACTCTCCCTTCTCTGAGTGTCCTTGCAGGGTCACACAAGCAATTTCTTGGCCAGTCCCCAGGCCCAACCCTCTCTCCTCCTCACATTTGGGCCCTTTGGCAGAGGCTGCCTTCTCTTGCACACGGCTAGCTAGTCTGCTGTCAGGAAATAAACACCAGTGCTTTCCTAGGCTACTCTTTCCCGGTGATATGTTTTTAAATAGGCATTTGGTTGAGCTATTATTTTTAGCTAAAAATAGAGACCCACTCAGCTAAGCCAGATTTTTGGGTTTCCCACAAGGTTCCTCATCCTGCCTGTGCTGTGCGTTCACCATGTAATCTGCCACTGCCAGGTTGTGTCGGGGAGGGGTCAGGTGAGTGGGTGGGAGTGAGAGGGAAGATGTTTCCTGTGGCAACACAGCAAGTCTCAGGAAGTCAACAACCTCCAAGTCTTTGAGCACCCTAGAAGGTCACGTCACCTCTGCCCCACAGCCTCAGCTGACTAAAAAACCCCTTCCACCCCCGCAGCAACAGAGAAACCAAAAGAAGCAGAGAAAAGCAATAGAGAAAAAGAAAAGTATAAGACCACAATCCTCAGCCCTCTTAGAGCAAGCCTTTGCCTTTAAGATATACTTCATATTATGTTACTATCTAGAAATGAAATTCTTGGATATACATCCTACCTATTCTTATCATTTTAATTAATATCATGTCCTACTATAATATTGTTCCTGAAATACCAGGGTTGTGTCCCACAGTGACCCAGAATGAAACTGTGGACAGAGGAGGGAGAGTATAAGCAAATTTATTTAAAAGATATAAAGGCAAGGATGTAAATAAAACAGCAGCACTCCCACTAGCCGGGAGGGAGTCCTGAGCAGGATACTCATGAGGAATCTTTGTTTAGGGGATTTTAAGGGATTTAGAAGGGTGGTGGGTCAGTTGTGTAAACAACATACTGTAATTTTTACCCCACAGGAGACTACATAATTTTCAGGGTCCAATCTATGCAGTGTTCACATAGTGCTCATACAAGGCCCACACGCCCTTGAGCCAATAGCCTACACGATCGTGCTCTGGCCATGCTCTGGGAGTGTCCTGACAGTGGCAGGACACCTAGAAGAGGTTTTTGTAAGATCCCTGGAGGATGATAACTCAGAAGACTCCATTTTTTGATTGCCTGGCTCTTATTAATAGTATCTTAACTCTTGTCTCACTAATTTCTGTCTCACTAGAAAGAAAAAATAAAAAGAAAAGCATGGATA